>JAUTBT010011812.1:0-23791 GCA_032361225.1 Lepetodrilus schrolli
CGCTACGGATGTTGCGGGTTTCCTCCTGCCCTAAACTGACAAGTCGTGATATAAGTGAAAGAATCTTGAAGCGACTTTAAACCCCAATTAAAAAATCAACAAAATAAACAAAACAACAAAGGGCAGTCTGACTTGAAGATGCATGTATCCTGCCTGTTGAAAACTCACCATTGTCTAGCACCCGTGCACTGTATGATAGCTCATTGGTAGCCAACGAATGGCACGTGAACTCATGTGCTGGCACGTCATTGGTTCTGGCATCAACATAGAGAACAGATGGTACAGAGTCGCACAGCACAGCGTCATTAATAAGAAGCAGCGTGAAGGAGGACTCCGTGGAGCGTTGTGGATCTTCAGAATCAAAGACCTGGTCAGTACAATTCTAATGTATACAATGAGCAAATAGGGCATGCAATAACGAAGCTGAAGAAATAATAAATATGTCGACTTAATATACGATAGTCGTCATTAATATACTCTTATACATTACATTAGTTTACATTTTATATTCTCGTTAAATCGATTAAAACTGGCATCATGGTATTTTGTACAAAATTGATATGATGTTACAATAGAATGCATTGATTTGACGTACTTCGATCGTGAGTTCTACACTTGTTACATTTACAATTGCTGTAATATCGTCTGGTTTCGTGTAGGTGATGATTGGCTGTACTTCTTTTCCAGTTTTGACTTGGAAGTCTGCAGCCAATGAGCTCGGTGTCACGTCTGCGACAGGAAGAGCGATATAGGCAATTAGTGTGGACGCATGATTAGCGTTATACGTAATCATTTTAAATGCATCATTTGTACGTAAAGCGTCAATTAGAATATTTTAAAAGAATCAGTGGTAAAGTTCCCTATTAATCAACATTCAAGTAATGTCTCAACCATTAGCCCATGATATGCTCGGAATTATCTTTCAGCTAGAAATGATAGATCCGGTATGTTTTTCAAATAATGTGCATTTCACGTACCTGCAAGTTCAATTTTCGATACAGTGTTCTTGCCCATGTGTACTGGTACATTAATGTCGACAGGTTGTTGAAGATCATAAATCTGGATCATATCTGGATGGAGTTTTCTTCCAAATTTGAGCGGTAAATTGAATGATATACATAGTTCCAGGCTGGTGTGCCTTGGATCGGCCTCAATGTCTTCTGTAGCAAATATTGTCAGCTAAAAAAAAAAGAGCATGGCTTCGTGTTAAAATTGCACAATGAATTGATAGTGACGCGGTTTAATTTACATCAATTGAAATGTTGCTCTACGTATGTTTTGAATGTAGAAAGGCACATCTAATGTAAGAATATGTTGCATTATCTGATGCATGTTCTTCCATTACATGACAATTAAAACTGTGTCAATAATGATAATGTCCGGGAAAGTTTAAGTGCAGTTCAACTACATCATTCGTACTATCAGTAGGCCATGTTCTTCTACACAGACTACCTAGTATTAGCTATCTATCTAAATGCACTGCTAGGGAACCTTTGAATAATGCCGCACGAATAGCTTAACTATCTCAATCTCACGGTCAGTAAGATCATGTAGTCACCGGAAGTAGGATATAACTATATTAGCAATACATAACTATGTTAGCAATACATAACTATGTTAGCAATGCATAACTATATTAGCAATACATAACTATGTTAGCAATACATCACTATATTAGCAATACATAACTATGTTAGCAATACATAACTATATTAGCAATACATAACTATATTAGCAATACATAACTATATTAGCAATACATTTAGCATAACTGAAAGAGATTTGCGTGTACAATTTTACTATCGCGATCACGGTCAGTAATCTACGCAGACAGTACATCTAAGAAAAGAACGAAAAAACAAACCATTGCATTAATTAGGTCATAAGTATTATACGTACACAATACTTGTCTTGTGTTAGATTCTGAGAAAGCAGCGTAACACAGTCACCAGCCATGGCGAATAGACCGTCGACGGTCTGGGTTTCGATGGTGTATTTGAGTGCACTATCACCGTCCGTGCACGGAGCGTCGGTGGTGTTGAAGCAGTATAGAGGATCTTCGGACTTCTGCTTTGCTGGACTAATGGAGACGTTCACTGTCTTATTGCATGTTGGTTCTTCAGGCGAAACTACTGTCAAATGGATAAAGAGAGTGAATAACAACACAGGCAATAGGACAGCTTGGCAATCGTAAACGTGAATAAACCCTGCAAACACACAACGTAATATAATGCTATTACAACGTTGTAATAACGTTATAACGTTGACACAACGTTGTAATAACGTTATATAACGTTGTGTGTTTGCCGGGAAGTACACATGCTATGACGTTGTAGTACGTCAACTACATGTGACAAAATTGTCTTGACAAATCATGCAATTTTAATTGATTAATACAGTTTTTATGTTGAATTGGAAAATATTTGTTGTAAACGATATGCATCACACCGTTATCTATGTTGTTGTTGGTAACTTTCAATAAAGGTATAATATCATGTTCAAACTTCTGTCATTCAGCATTGATATTTAATGTATTGTTAACTGCTACACCTGTCCTTTTCAAATAAAAACTAAGCCAATAATTCAAATCAAATTCCTACTTCAAAATATATTTGTCTTTACGTATAAAGTAAACCACACCAATTATAAAGGTTGTCAAGCAACATGGTACATGGTAAATGAGTATTTATATCATTATTACATTACACTATCATACAAAGTAAATACTGTTGTAGCTGTGTGTACGATTCCTACTGGTTATATCGTTGGACTTACAATCCAGCTAACGCGGGTTCGAATCCCAAAATTCGGTTTCATGAAAACATTTATTTTCAGAATAAATTACTCCAGTCGAATATAAATGGTCCATTTAGTTAATTATATATTTACCTGCTAATGATTCACAGTAGGTTAAGACAGCGGCTAGCATGACACATTGCACGACGTGTGGTGCCATAGTTGAGCCGTACATGTTCCAATATAGACAGCTCTCAGGTTTTGAAGTTCACGCTCATCAAACCTGCTTGAACCATCTTTGCATTTCCCCTTCCATACGGCGGTCTGTAGCAGACAACAATGTATATTCCATGAGATAAGCATACAACTAAGAAAAACACGATTGTATTGGGTCTTAAGTATTCTAGACTACGTACACAGTATTTGTCTTGACTTCTGAGAGAGCAGCAGATCACAGTCACGATGAGGTATAGAGCGTTCCTTGAGCGTACAATTGCTATATAACATGGCAAACTTCATCGTATGTCAATGGTCAAACATTACTTACTGTAAATCAGGAAATTAATGCGAGCATGATATTAATGCGAAAAATGCGATTGGCGTACGACCGCATTTAATTCCTACGCATTATGTAAAATAATGAAAGGTAGGTCCGGGGGAAAACATGGTCGATCACATTTAATTGTTGTCGCATTTATGTCTAAAAGCTTGAGGTCGCATTAAATTAGTGACGCATTAATTTCCTGATTTACAGTATTCCTGTAGAGGCGGAAGAGCACTGTGGTATGGCTCACACAGTCCAGCACAACGCTAATAGTACATACGATAACTGTTGATAGTCTCGGAGGAATGGAACATGTATAACATACTGGACCATTATGGAATAAAAAGAAAATATGTAATTTTAAAATTTATTTTGGTATGACGATTTAAGCAATATTTATTCTCATAAAAGTACGAACAAGACAATTGACAAAAATAAATAAATATATAATAATACTATTCTACTGCTATCTATCAACTAATATACATCATGAGATGAGACTGACAAACAGGATTATGGCATCTTATAGTAACGTCCCTCCACAAGTGTTCATATATTTCCAGCCATTATGGCTAGCTGATCATGAAATAAATAGCGGCAAATTACATACAAACATATTCTAAATTATTATGTATACAGTACGTCATTATAGGTTTATCTTCAGATCTGGACAAAAAGTTCTAAATATATTGAATTTGGTGGAAGTTGGAGATAAAGTAGTGCCACTATAGCTGTGAGTAAATCCTAACTTGCGGCTTTACTATCACACAATTTACAAACTATAGTTTCCATTCTTAATATATACAGGAAAACCTGTCAACTATGATTGCAGCGTTGACTTGGTGTACGTCTATGTATTGTTTGGTTGTGTTTTAGGGTCGGTGTCGCATATACGCTGTCAGGAATCTGGTGTAGACAAACAGTTGATAAAGCGATAATGAAGAAATAAACATAGATTGGGGGATCATGTTCTGTGGTCTCTGTGCATTACTTGTATACATTACGAGGAAAGGTCTCCCTTTACATTGATCACAAAATAAAAACAACTTTCGAGTTTACATTGGCAATAGACATAGGGAGACATTGCAATATAGCCTACCAAATGGATATAATACACCCATGAGTATTCACTATTCTCAGTATGTATGATTGTAACACAACAATTGCCCCTCATCTGGCCCCGAGATTACGAAACGTGTTTGACTACAAACTCATTCTCAACTTAAGGTTTTATTCACAAATCCTCATACAAAATTTAACATGAAATCGTACTCAAAAAGCCTTTTTGCGAAATCTTTTGCACTTTTGCGAAATCAAGAATAATCATCCACTTGTCATGCGCATGATTTAACTATGATTTAAGTATACATTGATACTATTATTTGCCACATCCATCTCAACATATATTCACACAGTCTGTCAGCATTTTAACATTTTTTTTTATGGCTTAAAAAAACGATCGCTCACATTCTCCCACGATCTGCAGACTACTATCTATCAAACAACTGATATGCATTTTCAATGATCATCAGTCTTCCTCATCCACGTTTAATGGCTTTGACACTGTTTACCGTTTGCCAGCGACACTGAATTACTTTCAGAAGAACTTAGTAATGCGTGTTATTTATTTTGTATATATATATATATATATAATATTCTATACACTATACAAATATCTATTAGGAATGCTATCTAGAGCAATTCCTTTTTAATTAAATTTTTTATTTACATTTAAATAGTTTTCTGTCCACTTCTCTTGCTATTGGTATCGTGACAGAGTTAGTAATACGTGCTGATAAATCACATATGTCATTACACAACTTTACGAATGTCAAACGCCCAGTGTGAAAGCCTATTTTTCGCAGGATAATATAAATATCCAGGGTGGGTTTTTCTCAGCGTAGTGGATGAAGATAAATTTAAATTGGTTGTTTTTTTGACACACATTATGACGTTATCGTTATACATGTCGTGTTAACTATACGGAGAAAATTGATGTGGATGTGGATGTGGATGTGGATGTGGATGTGGATGTGGATGTGGATGTGGATGTGGATGTGGATGTGGATGGAACTTAGCTACCGGAATATGATACAGTACCCACATTACAAAATATATTTTTAGAATAGCTCAATCATTCAATGCACTTCTTGCAATTGTCATTTTATTGTGATCTTCCTAACTATGCTCCATAGGAAACACGGTAATTAGTATGCATTCCGGCTTCTGCTTCCTATGGCTAGACCCAATTGTTTGCCGACTCAAACCGTCCATCAAATTGGTCAATGTCTTGACTACATTCACTTGTAATATTAGACTGATGTTGTCCTAAAATATAATAATACCCAAATTGTATATACTAATAATAATACCCTATAAATATAATAATACCCTATAAATATAATAATACCCTATTGCACAAGCATGAACCAGCTATCGCCCACTAGCTATAGATTATACGCTACAAAGACCACGACGCAATTTAACGATGACAGCGAGTGTTGGGTTAGCCTTGGAACCTCAATCTGTACCAAACACGGCAACTGCCAGACCAGGATAGACGATAACGTTGGGGCGTCAGTACAATAATGGTCTATTGTGATGCAAGAAGACTCGCAATTGGAGATTTATCTCAACACTGCATGCGGTGATTAAATGCTTGTTTATATGTTAAGGTCGGAGACTACCCAGGTAGAAGTTCGTGTTCAATATATCCCTTGCTTTTACCTATATATCTCTGTACAACCATTACGGACAGGTTTATCTGAAAACAACGGGAACACAATCTCACACGGGCACTGTCGTTGCTTCCCGGAGTTTAACAGATTACCTCTGACATTTAGTTTACTTTGGGAAGACATTTGTGAGTCTCACCCAATAGTAATCTGCTTTGTGATGTCACTCGCTGTATTCCTACTGAGAACATGCCTGTAGATATCAGGCAGTGGTGAGGTTAACATTATTTGGTTAGCAGACAATTGATATACTGTAAATCAGTAAATTAATGCGAGCATGATATTAATGCGAAACATGCGATTGGCGTATGGCCGCATTCAATTCCTACGCATTATGTAAAATAATGAAAGGTAGGTCCGGGGAAAAACATGGTCGATCGCATTTAATTGTTGTCGCATTTATCTCTAAAAGCTTGAGGTCGCATTAAATTAGTGACGCATTAATTTCATGATTTACAGTATACGAGTCATATTAACATATTATTACGTATTATAATACATACAAGTGAAGCTTTTACATAGTAGTGAATAGTAACTATACAGAGTTTAACCATTGGCATTTTAATGCAGGTTGTTCAAGTGCATGCATGGACAGTATATAATTGTCAGTCTCGTCATTAAAGTTAGTTAATCCGGTCACATGTAAGATATACTAGTACTACGAGATACGTGAGTACATTAAAAGCTATGCAGCCTATGGAAATAACTATTGACATTACTAGCAATGATGTTCACTGTACAAAGTGATGAGTGTTCTTTAATCCACACGAACGTGAAATTGCATCTAGATAATTAGAGAATAACCCACTTGATACGAGTGGTTACGGAAAACATGTCCCGAGTGAAATTAATGTTCAAAGTTCCTCGCTTTCGAACATTAATTTCACTCGGGACATATTCTCCGCAATCACTCTTATCGAGTGGGTCATTCTAATTATTCAATATAATACTTTGAATGTAATAAACCATTGAAAACTGCCGAAATATACATCATGGGACAGCTTCATCGAGAGGGCGAATCCTAATCAGCGTTGCGTATTCATCCGCCTATTGCTTCAAGGTTGTTGTACGTATATTCCGACGGCAAAATATAGATCCTTTGAGTATGTAATTTAGAAGATAATATGTGATGCCACTTAATTTGTATAATGCAAATAATTTAATGGGCAGCAAAAGCATATACATGTATATCATCCCAAATCATTTCAAGTGAGTAAGACATTTCAATGGTTTGGTGCATGTTGACTGTGGCCAGTCAGGGAAAAATAGCTGTCAAAAACGTGTACATTTCACCTAAGCACGAGAAACACAATCAGACGTAATCAACACTGATGGTTATGGAATCGTTATTACACAGTAGATATCCACCACGTATATTAAATAATAGCATATACTACACGAGTGGTTGTAGTCTCCGTTTGACAAGTAACCAGAATACACGTGTGCCCACAATACACATTCTTTAGTACATTTAATACACTAACATTGGTACCCATTAAATATAACACAGCATGGTCTGACAAGAGGGGCATAGCATCATCATGTGTGCGTGTACAATGAAGGAACTTTTATAATTTATAATTTAGAATTTAGAATATGAATTCAAAACCTGGTTGATACACAGTGGTTTCAACCAGGGTCGTCCTGTATTAAATGGCGTAACTAACGTAATCCTAGCTCCAGCCTAGCCACTGGTGTAGTTCATGTTGGAGATATATTGATACATGTGAGTTGGTACAAGAGATACCTGGATGTTACATAGACGCAATTAGGAGCAGTGTTTTAGATGAAATAAATCACATAAACTAACTCTGAGAATGACAACAGTAGGGAGATACAGGTGGAACTATATAAGGGAGACAACTGTGATATTTTTGTGAATTATTATAATTTATTCATTCATAAACAAAACAGTTTGACCATGAAGTTTGAAAGTAATTATGTACCGTTTTCAAATGTTGATAAATACCTAAATTTCCTACAAAAGTGACATGCCAAAGAATTATATTTATTCTAGTATCCCTGCGCGTGTAAACAAACATGAGGACGAATTCCGAGTTTGCAAGCACTGAAGGCGTGATTAGTTTCGATAAAGATCCATGTATGTGATAATGCTGTTATTATAATGTAATACTATGAGAATATATAGCCTATATTAGTATCGTTCATTAACGTTAATATTACACTCGGCAGAGCCCCGTGTAATAGGCCTATACATGAATTAAAGTTAATAATATAGACGATATCCGCATGCACTCATATAATAGCTGCTATATGTGCGCGAAGCAAGGTTCTCTCCTTGGATAGCCACTCCCATCAGAAGCACGTACATGTCTGGTACCGTCTTCAAAGCATCGGCGAAACCATCCCGTCTGCATCAGATAAGAAAAGTTACGAAACTCCAGACGATCGAAAACACATTCTACGCTGTGATATGAGAGATACTATAACTCTGGTGTTGACGGACGTTAGGAGCTCCACATCCACGACAATGTCCTATGAAGAGGTAGCACTAGAACGCATTCCTCGTGTAGATACACAACGGGGATATGGAGATTATATGGAGAAACTAAACATTATTAAAGCAAACAAGTTGTATCGTTTACATACCGAATTGTTTTCTGTACGTGAAAGCTGAAATACGTAGATACTTGGAATATCGTATTCTGGTTCATTGACAAGATTTGCCTTTCTCTCATGTTTGTTTATATATCTACTTATACAAACAATTGGTCTGCGCAGTACGTGCACGTTGTATTGTACAACGCTATTCTCTGCAGGTTTCACTACGTCGGTGTAGTTATATTGTACATATTTAGTTTACACAAAGGAGTTAAGATGGTTGCTAATTACTTTTCATTGACATTCATCGTCAAATGACATTGCAAAATTAAAGCTTCCTCAAATAAGCTGTATATTTTAATGATATAGCTTTACATGTATTCATTTTGTCGAATACTTGTTATTAATAAACGTATTTCATGATAGGATTTGGGTAGTTATTATGATCGTATACTCGTACGTGACCTATTGTTGAGTATAATGTAAACAATTTAATAATTTATTGCGTACTTTCTAGAATGGTTTAGTTTACACATGTGATTGCCTTTTGCAAACACTTCGGCAAGACGAATACCTACGAATACTATATGAAGACAAATTGTATAAAATAACTAGCTTGTTGACAATAAAACTAAACTTTATTCTGTACAGCGGTATCTATTCAAATTCCAGGTATAACATACATGACACGTTGTACTCATGCGGGTTTGCTTAATGAACCGTTATACTTCACAACCCAGTACAGCCGAGGTATTCTCCAGAGGTTATCAGATACATTGACTGGTATTGATACACACACGAGGCTACACGGACATTCTGAGCTGGGTGGCGATGACAGTAACCCCACTGTTAATACGAGTAGACGTATAGTAGAGCGTAGTAAGGTCATGTTTGGATAAACTACCTTTATGCTTTCGAATCAGGAATCACGTACTACCAGTATTATATGTGGATTTGCATATGCTTGTATATATTTTATATTCTGTATATGGCTATGCACTTTTAGGGTCTATATATATAGTGAGATGTAAAAATAATAAACGTCTGTCTGTCTGTCTGTCTATAACTGTATAACGTAGAGGAATAACATAGAAACGTTAACTGTGTAACTATTAACCTAAAAGGTGGCATAATACCAAAGCAAAATTATTCATTTTTTAACAGATGGAACAATTATTTATGTCAGTTTCGCCAACATTGCACACATAAATTAGAATTATAACGTTCATAAAACAGGCAGTTACATCGCAAGCTATACTAATAAATATCGCATTAAACATATCAGCAATAAAATTTGCAGGATTATATCAGTATGATACACCTGTACAATCACTCCAGCTGAGAGTTCCTATACCGGCGGATGTATAGAATCCTGTCAATGAAGAGATTACAAAACATACCTCTAGTACATGCCACAGACGTCAAAGCAAGCGACGACAGTGTACACTAGAGGCTACACAGTGAGGGGGGCTATTCAATTGGTTCTTGAACTGAATAACATGTACTACTGGCGATTATCTGACAATGTATAGTTGGCCCATTTGATTCGTTGTTGATAGGGTGAACTTTCAACTTGTCTGGATGGAAGGAATTGATAATGAACACCGTAAATGGTTAGTTCGAGCTAGGAATGTCATAACTGGACAACAAGTAGATACCTACATCCATTACCTTATTAAGATTACATTATATCGGGCAATTGGAAAACATTTTTGACACTAAACTTGGTGAAAATATGTAAAATAAAGATTGAGCATAAATCTATTAAAAAAATACCTTGTCTGAATCTCGAATGCTGTGCTTCTTCGACACAAAACAAAACGCTACTGCCAGATTATGTAGTCCAGTCAAAATCATACGCACTGTTTATTTAAAAGGTAGTAGTAGTATTTCTCAACCTCACCTGTGCATCATTACTACATACGTGTACCATCCCTCCACATTCCATCCTCTGACGCGAGATTGACTTTCTCTATTTCGTCATCTCGCCATGCATACCCGCAATTAATTCGTAGGCGTGTCTTTGTTATCAGCCAAACAATAGATTCGGATCTGTTACAGGCATCTGACTATGAGCGACGTGTATAGAAGAAGCCATGTTAATCAGATGAGAGCTGACAGATTTAATCCAGTCTCAGTGACATACAGTGACTGCCTTCAAAGACACAGACAGGACTACAGGTGATCATATACATACGTTTTTCTGGCAGATCAAGTCATGATCAGGTGAAATGATACACCGTGGATGTGTGGGATATATGTGAGATATCAGTGATATATGGGTGAGATAATGGTGTGACTTCACTATTCACGCACTGACCTGTTTTCACTAGTCTTCATGATCAACGACCGTGGTTAGATTTCTAGCTGTGTCAACGAACACTTTGAAAGAAAGGCTGACACCGCATTAATGGATCTATATATGAAATATGAAAATTGCCTTGGCGGTAAAATGTTATCTAAATATATGTACTGCATTCTGAATTTGTTATATATGTAGTACTTGCAGTTGTTATTATATGTAGTATTTGCAGTAGTTATTGTACGAATTCTTACGTAAGTTGACAGTCGTTTTTGAACAAGCTTGTCATGGTAAAGAGAGGTCCCGTGTAATAATATACCTCTTGTAGTCTCATTCTGATGATAGACGGTGTATAATAGTATACAAACCATGTCGACAGGTAACCCTAGTCAGTTCGCAGTACAGGAAAGGTATTGTAAACATACCATAATCACGGCTTATTTTAGGATCGATCATTCAACAATTCACGAACAGGTTGAGATATTTATCATTAGAATGATCCCTCCAGCAGAAGATTTCTCATATAGTAGAGGACAGAACATTTCTGACAAAGTAGAGGACAGAACATTTCTCATATAGTAGAGGACAGAACATTTTTCATATAGTAGAGGACAGAGCATTTATCCGTAGAGGACAGAACAGTTCTCATATAGTAGAGGACAGAACATTTCTCATATAGTAGAGAACATAACATTTCTCATAGAATAGAGGACAGAACAGATTTAAACATCGAATATTTAACACAATGGTATCCATACCATAGGGCAAACTATCTCTCATTGTTTGTAGCATATCTATGATATGCTTACCAAATAGATATACAACTAATTAGTTAATCAAACATTTAAAGTATTGAAATTCAGGAAAAGAAATTGCATACGTTTAGGACGTATACTAACTTGGGTTGTATACTCCCCATGGATTTGAGAAGATGAAATGAGTGCACATTGATCCATTGACCGTGATAATATTGTAGCGTTATGAGCAAGCTTTCTGACACGGATTTGACGCAATATAAATACGCACATTATTATTATTACTATTGAAAACCAAATGGTGCTCTGATCGATGTAGTAATGATCATCAAAACCGATGCGTATAATATACGTTGGGCATGTTATATCTTACATGATTGAGAAGTTGGATTGGCACTTGTCAATGGACTCACATAACTACCTATGCCAAAGAAAGATTGAGTGGACGTAGGGTTAAGGTTCACGTGTCTACACCTTGTACGATTTTCCCCCTAAGGCCACTGGTCGCACTTCAAAGAAGACAGGATACTTAAAAGATTTGTCACGTGAACCAGTTTCAAATAAATAGCAAATATGTTACATCGTAAGAGTGGGCTATGTTACTGTTGTTGTGATTGGCACACACGACTAAAGTCCATGTTGAGTAGTTATGACCGTAACCTCCATGCCACGGTTATGTCAGTGAGTTCACCCCACCTCGACAGAACACGGAGAGGTAAAGGTCATTGCGAGCTTTCATTTTCGCTTCAAAAGTACTCGTAACTTTTATCGCACAGGTAAAAGGGGTCGAACTAGACCGTGACGGATTGTATGGCAGAACTCGAACAAGGTTGAAATGTGACATTTCATGAGGTCCCCTATTAATTGGTAGCATATCTGACCCTGATGCATATTTGTAATTAAATGTTTTCTCTTTCAAGATAGTTTATATCTCTCACGTACATGTTAATATAGTACACTAATTTGGCGACACACACACACGCACACACACGTACGCACGCACGCACGCACACACGCACATACGCACACACACACGCACACACACACGCACACACACACACACACGCACACTGTGATGAGTTAAACGTATATCTATTGGATGGTTTGATACGGGCATGCCTTGTCTATAACACACTTCCTACAAAGGTAATGGCTAATATATAGCTCAATATGGAGAGGAGGAGCATCAGAGGTCTGGCTATTACAGTCTCATTCCTCTGTAGTAGAACCGTAATAAAATCAGGATCCTCGTATGTTGATATAATGCCATACGGCGACGAGAATCCACTTAATGGAGACTTGTTCTTTGTTGTAACGATAGCATATCTTGTAATGCGTGGTGTGATTTCCCTCTGGTATTGCATCTCGAAAAACGGAAATAAATTTATGTTTAATTGGTAGGCATTTTTGCAGTCAACATGCCTACAATATGCATACCACAAACAGAAATGGACATGTTCTGATAACTTACACTTCGGGAAGATAAGGAAGGCACTTTTCTCAGTGCGAAAACTGCAATACATTATAACTAAGAGATTACACGAAACACGTATTGTAAACATTGATTGACAAATCAAGATACCCAAATGTATTACAATCAGATCGTAGTAAACATCAGCTCCATCAAATAATTAGACCGTTGTTAATAGCCAGTTGTGAATCTTAAAATACAAAACAAAGGGCTCATGAACGTAATCACAGAACAGGGGTGGTCCTCTCTCCAGACTATCCCTCATGGACCTGTCTCGGTGAATCTTGATTCTGTTAATTGTGTTGTTTGCTTTGAATTGGGGTTTAGAGCCGCTTTCAAGATTATTTCACTTTTATCACGGCTTGTCAGTTTAGAGCAGGAGGAATGCCTTAACATCTGTAGCGATGAATGTTGCAGTAAACCTGCGAGGACCGGCTGGTACTGACAGACCAATGATGATAACTGCATTACCACGGTACAGAAACCGCATTCTATAATGATCGCGTCGGAAAGGTAACTTTGAAAACATTGATGCCGAGCTGCCGGGACGGGATTTGAACCTGGTGTCTTTGTCTCCAACCGTTCTACCATTGCGCTACGTACCACACTACCCGATTCTGTTACTACATTTCCCCAGAGTTATAAGCTGTAAGTAAAATAGAGGCAGTTTCGGTATGCAGTAGTCCTTCACTCAGACTCAGACAATTTAAGAGAAATTTTGCAAGAGTAATCCTATCCTCGATAATCATTTGTGTCAACCGATATAATCCCTCAAAGACATCCAGGGTGTCTATAAGCAGGCAGTGTGTATCAAGAAAGAAGGTCAGGTCCACGTGAACCCTTTCACCTTAGTGACGTCCAAGTGAATCGGAACATTCAGAATTGGATAGATGTGTTCTACTGCTCGAAGCATTGTTAGTGTCGATATTCTATAGAGTCGTACCGCATAGGCATATGCAGTGGGGCTTGGGGGTAATTCTACATGCACTAGCACCCCACATTATGCATGCATGCCAGGAGATTCACATCCGTGTACATATTGCCTTCAGTCTTTACGCCAAACAGTCAACTGCATATGACCGAAAGATTTACGGGGAGCTCTATCTCAGAGAGGTATAGTATACCAGAAACATGTCGCGAGCTATATCTTAAGACGTGCATATAGAAGGCGATATGCATGTACCTCTGAAACATGTAAAGAAGAGAGAGATATTGCTGAAATTTGTAACGAGTTACTTAAAGGAGATATCTGTCCGAAATTTGTAAAATAAAAAGAAGATATATCTAAAGTCGTAGTAAAGAGTATAAAGAGATATCATTCAGATGAGATATCATTCAGATGCCTGGAAGGAGAGGTGCACCTCAAGACCACAAACCTGTAATACAAGTGTAATGAGACGGAACCAATGATGACGTCAACCTTGAAGTCGGGATGTCGTTTCAGTAACAGTTTTCCATCGCTGAGTTAACTCAATGTAAAAACGATCTCTTACAATTTCAAACAAGGTTAAAGATGCTTGCATTATTCGTATATATCTATTTTTGTCTACCGTAAACATTAAGACTGTTATTAGATTACAGATGTGAGTACACCCTTTGTGTATAAAAGCAAAGCGCTATATAAATATGTACATGTATGTAGATAGATATATTTAAAACATTCAATGATTTTTTTCTCTTTCTCTACATGTACATAATGTTAAACGAAACAAACCTTATTTCACATCCTTCTATTTGCTATTACTTCAATTCGAATTTCAGAATGTTCTTGATAAAACCATATCTATTGATCACAATATTTATAATAAGGTACTGCATATACATCTACGTGCTCGATATGGGTCTTGGAAGACTTATCAGTAAAAGTAATAGAACAAGCTCTTTGTGTTAGCATGCAATTGGACACTTAACAAGCACATTTCCTGGGTATTGGTTCCCATTGGCCCTGGAATAACTTTCAAAGTAAACACGTATAAGCCATACGTTCCCATCAATAAGTATGGCTGTGTATATATCACCAGCATATACCTACATCCAGGCATCGAGTCAAATGTGGCATAACCCAACGAATAATATGTCCCACATTATCTGTGTATCTGGAGGGAACATACGGAACTAAATTTATAGTGTCCGGGAATATTGCAATACACAGTGTGCAGCCCGCTATGAAATGTTCACGCGAGGATGAAGTACATATTGAGGTTTGGACACTGACTTCATGAGTCACTGATAGGTGGACGCAGAGACACAGGTGTATGTGGATTACATAGCAGCAATGTCAACCGGTGCTTTCATACATAGCCATTGCAAATATACGGAGGTCTCTTGGTATACTGACATTGACTGAACTATTCATGTCACACCATCTGAAGTTTCTTCAACCGATCGTGTCTAGATTATTAACTTTATTTAATGGCAATTTTATTGATCATAAGATATTTGTCAAAATATGTAAATTAGATTATAAAAGTGTCTATTTTATTGAGAAATAAATTGCTGCAAATACAGCAAACAGTTATTTTATGATCACATGGAGGAAAGTAATAACTACAACTTAGACACCTGCTGGGTTGTGGTCTCTTTAAAATATTTAATAAGTACATTCAAGAATTTAGCTTAGAAACCAATTGACGTAGACACTCAAAACTGAGCCGATAATATGACCACATGTTTTAAAATAACCAGCAAAGAAAGATGAGAGTTCTAAGCCATTCAAATACAAGAAGCTATAATAGAACGCACGACTACATGTATGTTAAGTTATTTAGAATTTAAAGCCAAACTATGTTCGCTTTGGTGCATACATTATATTGGTAAAGCGTTAACAATACTTCATTTGTTTTATGCTAAACAGTGCTCCAGATAATTGCAACAGAGGAGTACAGTACTCTTCATAATTACAACAGAGAAGTATCAGCATGGTCAGACTCATCTGAATGAGTACAACATATATATTGACCTCTATCAGCTGTCTGTTAGGAGCCCACATAGTACAACATAGATATTGACCTCTATCAGCTGTCTGTTAGGAGCCCACATAGTACAACATATAGCTTGACATCTATCAGCTGTCTGTTAGGAGCCCACATAGTACAACATAGATCTTGTCCACTATCAGCTGTCTATTAGGAGCCCACATATTACAACATAGATATTGACCTCTATCAGCTGTCTGTTAGGAGCCCACATAGTACAACATATAGCTTGACCTCTATCAGCTGTCTGTTAGGAGCCCACATAGTACAACATAGATATTGACCTCTATAAGCTGTCTGTTAGGAGCCCACATAGTACAACATAGATAATGACCTCTATCAGCTGTCTGTTAAGAGCCCACATAGTACAACATATATATTGACCTCTATCAGCTGTCTGTTAGGAGCCCACATAGTACAACATAGATATTGACCTCTATTAACTGTCTGTTAGGAGTCCACATATTACACGTAGCCAAGATGGGTATAATTATATTTTTTGTTAAACAGGACTTTGCAATACAGTTTATGTTCGCGGTCCCCGTCTTTTATTTCAATTTCAAGACACGGATATGACGCTTTCCAATATTTCTCTGTAGCGTCCTGTACCTTGCTGCCCCCTCTGTGACATCGGCTGGACTTTCGAACGACATAGTTAATAATGTCACTCACGATTTGCGTCACTAGTTCATTAGAACAATAGCTTGTTAACTCGTTGGTTTTGAAAAATCAAATAAACGTTCGTTGACAAGTAATTTTCTTGACCACGTGTACGTGCAGGTCGCCTTTTTTCCCGTAAATATCACGAATTAAGAACCAAAGTTCGCCCCCTAAATATAGTATGCATAATAGCATATAAAGGGAAATAACTCGAGGAAAACAAGTCTTCGAGTGAGACGATATTTGTTACGAGTTGGTCACCACCAGAACGCGGAAGGAACCGAAGATCTATTACGCACTGTAATTGGATAAAATTATATTTGCTATAGTGTAAACCAAGCATTCCCATCTTTTGACGGGAAAATACCTGACAGATCGTGTGGAGAACAATGCACTGAATCAGTGAATGTCATTTGTGACAAATGAACAGATGAAGTACGGCCAATAGAAAACCAAAGGGCGTATTATTGTTTTTCCTTCCGTATTTGATACGCGTCAAATTTATTATTTATTTATTATTTTACAACTGTACATATGCCGATACGGCCCTTATCTGGAGCACTGGCTAATGGACCGCACTGGTCATGCAGAAATGTTTAAAGTGCTATAGTTAATTGTGCTTATGTTGTAAGGCACTTTAAACATGAATTATGTAAAATTAATGAACAGGAAATTCCTTATGTGTCTACCAGACACGATTGAACCTGGTATAATCAATAAAGTTAACATGTGGGTTTACATAGAATGCCACAGCTATTATTTTTAAATTCCGTTTTTATGCCTGGCATTGGATATTTTGTTTATGTATGATTATATATGTCTTTGTGTATCGCAGGTGAATATGCCACCCAATTCCCAGTATACATAAACATAGGTACATCATACAACGACAAAAGCATAGAATATCCGGTCATGTTATGGCCGTCGAATCACAGTCTTCCCTGTGATGGGGCAGCACGCAGGGAGGGTCACCACGATCTGGGGTATATTTAGCAGATATGAGTGATACGGACATCTATAAACAGTCGCATTGACGTATCAGTGGTATTCTGGGCATACATAATTGGTGCCAAGGTGTGTATGGAAAGAAACATCTTGTGACGTACATCAGATTAATGGCACATTGTTCTAATGATATACATCGCAGTACAACAAACGACACTCTGTTTTAATGACATGGCGATACGAGCTGATACAACCAAATAAATAATGGACTACTGACCCAGTAGTTCAATACACGATATGCTGTACAACGGACATTGTACTAGAACACAGGACACACTGTACTGACAACGTACTGCAATACAGGTCACCTGACATAGTATTATATTATACTATACGCAATATGTATTACTGACATATATAATACTAAAGTACGAAATACAGTACAACCTAAACAGTACTGAGCACAACTGCATGTTGTAAAATTGTCATAATGTATAATATACAACATATTATACTGTCATGTTGTTTCACTACTGTACACAACAATATGTACAATTGTTGTTCTAATACTGTATAAAACATACTTGATAACTGTTGTTTAACTACTGTATACAACATAATGTACAACTGTTGTTTTACTACTGTATACAACATAATGTACAACTGTTGTTTTACTACTGTATACAACATAATGCACAACTGTTGTTTAACTACTGTATACAACATAATGTACAACTGTTATTTTACTACTGTACACAACAATATGTACAATTGTTGTTTTAATACTGTATAAAACATACTGGATGACTGTTGTTTTACTACTGTATACAAATTAATGTACAACTGTTGTTTTAATACTGTATAAAACATAATGTACAATTGTTGTTTTAATACTGTACACAACATAATGTACACATGTTGTTTTAATAATGTACACAACATCTAATATACAACTCAAATACTACGACAGTACACCATGCACTGCACTGCCGACATAACATATAGTATGCGTCATCATGAGACATGATTTCATAAACTTACCAATGTGAACACCGACATTCCGGTTACTGATGTATGAGTTGCAGACTAATTTTAAATTGTGACATTGAACAGCTGATGCGCTGAGGACGTTATACTGAGACACTGATGTTGAGTGGTAATGTTTAATTAGCTGCGTTTAACCTGTGACACAAATTACAAGCTGTATCCGCACTGTTTGAGTGAGGTTTTTCCGTAAGACTCTTCTATGGCCATGCTCTCTTTGCGCTGTATTGTCCAGACCTGTACTAACACCTGATAGACACGGGCAAACATTTCTGGGATGCTAACATATTAATGAGCTTTTCGTATCGTCGAAGAATTCACTAATAACATGATCAAATGCTCCATTTGAAATACCAACTTCTGGAAATTTAAAAATCAAAAGAATATCTCAATGATTAAATATTAACTTCAAATAAATGGTGAAATATCTTTAATTGAAAAAAAAGTGTTTAGGTCGAAATGGTCATTATTGTATTTCATACACAGTCATGTAGAGTGAACCAGTCCATCAAGATCATGCATCACAGGCCATTGGTAATAGCTGATGGTAATAACCATACATACTGACGCCACACGTATCAGGACAGCAATAAATGGAGCATGACGGCGATGTTTGTGCATATTTATGACATCAGGCCTTTGTATTGACACGTGTTTGGCCGTCCATCAACCAGCATGACGTGTCTTTCACGACACGTCAAAATGACCCAAGATAATGTAAGCTTGGCAGAGTGAGAGATATTGTCTACCCCTAGGCAGAACGTACTGCTCGTGTATATTCATATATCTTGGAAATATCCATCTCGACACATTTTAATATTTGTACGCTCATGAATGAATAAGAGATACTATTTATGTTAGAGCCACATTGGCTGTCAATCATACACTGTCTTACACGCCTGTAGATCTAGACTTTATTAAAATACAAATTTCAGTTGTAAATTTATGTTTCATTTGATTTCAGAGGTTGAAATTCTGACCATACATCTGGCTACGTCTTCAAATGGTCTATAACAATTCCAAACAAGTCTTGCTGGCGAAGTTTAAATTATATCTCCTGATAGAACATTGAAGGAAACCATAACCAATTTCCAATTTGTGGACATATATATTTTTGCCTCTGCAGAGACACAATCAATAACATCTGGAAAAACACTAGACCTCTGATTTTCCAATTATAGATAAGAGCTTTCAGAATGTTGTTTTAAACACATAATTTATTGCTATTTTCTGCTGTTATTTCTTACCACGTATAACTTATTATTAGTTTATGTTATGTTTATACTGCAACATGAGGTTTTGGTAATTACACCTTTTTGAATATCCAACGTATTCTCATTTCTTTATGTCATTTTCGATTTTAGTTTAACCGACTGTTAGTCATAAGTGAGCTTAAAGGACATTCTTGTTCCAATATTGACTGGGATCCAACAGGTATTTCAAAATCGACACCACATCTTCAATGTATGCTTTCGGGATTACATCTTTCTCTATATACGATACGTGGAATGCCTGTACAGAAATGTAAATACATTTCTATTGAAAAGAAATTATCAGTGTGCATACAGCATGTATATAGTTCCCCAGTCTTCCGTGTACTTAGCAATAGCGAGAGTTTGTACTATACTGGGACGTAGTCGGCCATTGTGCACAGTTACCTAACGCCGTCTTACTTCAACTCATGGACATGGCCATCAATAATTCAAATGCTTGATAGCTTACCGTATCCAACAGAATATAAGAACTGCTTTCCGTAGAGACAGAACTTTCTGGATAAAGCATTCACCTTATTCACGGTCTGTGAACCTCAATAATTGCACCTGTCCCGAGTGACATCAACCTCAAGTTTACCTCTTCATTGATTATGTGACAATAACAGCCACTTCACAGTACGTAGAATAAGGACAGCTCCGTACATAGCCGTGGTAAACAACGCGACATCCAGTATCATATATACACGACATTTCAACGACACTGACCGGTGTGCATTATGGAAATAAATATGTTAGATTGTAAATATGGGCATTGTCAAGTAAATTAGTCCGTTCAAGTTATGAGAACAATTCAGTAATTCAGTGGTGGGAGGGGGCGGCGGAGAGAGAGAGAGAGAGGCCAGTGGGAGAGAGAGAGAGAGAGAGAGAGAGAGAGAGAGAAGAGAGAGACAGACAGAGAGACAGACAGACAGACGGGCACAGACAGCGAAAGGCAGAGACTTAGACAGGAGAGAGACAGAGATAATGAGTAGGATGGATGAAGAGGCAGAGGATGAAAGATAGATACATTGGATATATACGAACAGTGGTAATAATGGTATACTTCTGCATGTCATCTAGCCAATATATAACGACATCCATTATACTCTTGATTGTGACATCAGAAGAGTGAAGTTCAGCTTCATATTACCACTCACCTGTACACATGCTATAGTTGTTGTACTTATGTATCCAAACTCAGCGTGGACTATCTGTAGTTAAAGTCAAGCGAGACAGTATGTATCAATCACCCAGCTGAATGAAAATTATATACAGTACAGTCCAACAGGAATTCCAATTGCGCCAATAATCCAGAAATCAACACCTTTCTATGTCAAAACTCGGGTGACATTCCTGCTACAGTCACCACCCGTGTCGAAATACTACCCACGAGGAAGGAGTTTCTTAGAGGACAATCCAGACTGAATAAAATGTTACACAACAGTTCTTGCTCTCTGTCCAACTGCCCGGTGGACTAACTCAAATAGACCTCATCTGTCTTAGTGGCTGTAAAAACCGGTCGTCCAGCCTTCGTACAATACAGTCTTTTGAAGGGAGAAATACTACCCAATCTAGTCTGGCTTCAGAGATGTTGCCGCTGTCAAAGATTGTTCAACCACGCAAAGATGAGCGAGTTCTGTGGCTGATCACAAATAATGTAAAGGTGGGTTGGGATTGGGGCGACGGTAGCATATCGGTTACGCAGCATGAGCACAGTGGTTTTAACAATGGCAAGGGTGTGGGTAGATGTGATGTCCTATCTCCGGAGAAGAGAAGTCGCATGTGGAAAATAAACATATATAACAACTAAATATGTTTTTATAGACAATCTATTGTGACATTGTACACATGTTTACCTACAATGCCTACAGTCCTCCATGTCCATTTGACGATAACCACAGTAGCGTATTGTCCAAGGTAAGTATTTCCTCATTGACGGAATATCAAATATATTCATAATTCAAGAAACGAGTCCATCAATTCTGGATTAGGAATAGTATATGTGTGCGAAATTTTCTTAATTACTCTAGTCAAATTGTTCTAAATTCAAATAGGATTTGTATTAGAGATTAGAAGCATGTCGCTACCCGTACTATGTTATATGAATTGTATAATATGCTTTCGTGTTCAGAAATACATTATAGTGCTATTCATATGTACAGTAAAAATAGTATATATCCAGGTGATACTTCCAAATATACTAGGAATTGGAAATCATTGAGCTATATGTTATGAGACCTATGAGCTATATGTTATGGCGTGGTATCCCACAATAACACAGTGATGACAAGATCATCTCTTTACGACCTACATGTACATGTGCTACGAGTACTTTAATTTTATATACATATGTGTTTTTCTTTACTTAATATAACTAACCTCAAGGGGATTCCATATGCGCATCGGAGCAGTAAGCAGTAAAAACATCGTTTTTAAAGCGATCCGAAAAGAAGAAATGACGTAAAGTTGACACACTGTTGATGCGCTACTTAAATTAGGGGATATAAAAGGAATTGCATTAGAGCGATTTTAATGTTCTGTGAAAGCACGGTTGGCGCACTTTACAATAAGGAAACTTGAAAATTAAAGTCATTGTGGGATGTCTTTAATTGTTATTCTGCTTGTGGTGTGTTCTCACATCTCATTTTAGATATGTGGGACGGTTGGTGATACATTTGTTTATTATTTTAAATTGTTAAATAATGATGATAATAAAATAAAACAGTATTGTCGAGAAAGATTTAACTGATTTCGTTGTAAGACTAGGCGTATTGGCGGATGCAGTCGATCTTCCTTCGTATTAGCCCAACAATAAAATCAACATTTGTAAAATATGAATAATGCATAATGCATACTACTAAATAATCCAGTATATATGTTCTCTAATATGTGTCCAGGGATGTTCTGGACATATTGGAACATAGAGTTTTGTCAGAACAAAACCGGGTAACCATATCTCTAGGATTTAAGATTGTCGAGATAGATGGCGACTATTTCATACGGACCGTTGACTTAATTGAATACTCGACCTCGGTCGAATATCAGTAGGTCCTTTTATTAAAGTATGAAATAAAAACAGGGTAGTGAAACGCGAGACTGAACTATGTGTTTACAACAATGTTTCGTTCAGAACGATGAAGGCGTGATGTCAACGTGTTAAATATCTTCCGGGACGTTCAGGACATCCGGGTAATATTATTTTAACTTAGTTTTAATAAATTAGCTTATTATTGTCTTATGCATTTACATATATCATATACAAAGTATGTAAGACCATTCATATCAGCGCCGGGCCTAAATTGCCTTAAATAAACCATTTAAAGTACATATATAAATATATCACAGCATGTTAAATAAATTATGCATAGTGGTAAGATTTTAACATACGCACTACAATACTTTATTGGAAGTGGTATGTTGATATAGTTAGCATATATTTTACGTTAAATACATCCTAATTTAAAATGCATATTGCACCTAAATGTATCTACACTGTGCAATAGCAATTAATGCATATTGTACACTGTTGATTAAAACTAATTGTTAATTTAATTCCTTATTTAATTTATGTCTTATTAAACAGTACATTCAATTATATTCCAGGAAACCGTCACATTGTCACATAATGATGATGAGCTCTACTACGAGAAGCATAAATAGCAAAGTGTAAATGTGAGTTAAGTATCTACTTATGGTCGTCCTGTGGAACACTAGACATATTTAACTACAATGTCATATACTGTAAATCAGGAAATTAATGCGTCACTAATTTAATGCGACCTCAAGCTTTTAGACATAAATGCGACAAC
>JAUTBT010011823.1:0-23788 GCA_032361225.1 Lepetodrilus schrolli
AAGCCTCGGATTTAATAGCTTTCACGACTCGTGTTGATATATTTGATATTCCAAGACACTTGGGTGAGATTCTCTATTTATCACTCAACCATTCCATTTTAGTCAATTGTTATATTATATTTCTCAATCATTCTATTTTATCAGTCAATCATTTATTGGCTGATAGTGACACATATTAATCTTGTCAAGAAATATAACAGTTTTACATGTCTAATAAAGGTGAGATATATTCCCTGGAGCAAGACCCGGAATCAAACCCAGACTTGTGGTCTATTCACCGGAACCAATTCCCGGCAATCTGATTGGCTAACATGACCCCAACTATTTTCCTAACCCTAACCCTAACCACGTGAGCCAATCAGACTACCGGTTATCAGGTCCGGGTTTAGGGGAATAAACCGCAAGTCCGCGTCCGGGTAATAGATCTAAGGCATGCTGAAAGTGCCACTTTATTAACCCCCATCAATGGATCAGTGCACTCAGTGTTCTTTCTCAACCCCCTGGGGGTATACTGATCAATAATCTGTAGGTTACAATTGATGGAAAATTGATTATCATTGTATCGCAGTTGTATACATGTACAGCATATAAAGGTATTAATAGTATCAACAAGTGCAGATTTTAACACGTTCACTGCCGACTACCGAGTACACTCGTACTAGTGGTTTTCATATTTTCTGCTAATACGAATATACTCGTAGCAAATTTATCATCATAACTAATGTTGCCATAGTAACTAGCCATGGCGATTCAACACACAAGTCAGCAATACCAGTGATAGAGAAAACTATTATGAACACATAATAACATGAATCAGGTGTAGTGAAATTAAGAATTGTTTTATGGACAATAATTTTATGTTTCCGACTTTTTTTGGGAAGAATTCGGTCAGTCTCATTACCAGTATTCTGTACTCATTATCTGTAGAGTTAGCACAGTATCACCACATGACATAGCATAACCAAAACGGGAGCATTCTTAGCAATAATAGTTTCAAGAAATTATGCATACATGTATTTCCAATTAACAATTGGATGGAATTAGTAATCGACAATCATATTATATGTTTAGGTCAATCGATCAAACGATTCAACGATTAATCGCTCCAACATTGATCTAGTATATGTTCATGATAATATCATTACAGGTTCCAAAGTTCAGAACTGTTTAGATGTGTTCACATTTTTGATTGTGTCAACCAGAAAAAATCCTGAAAAAAAAAATGACAATAATATATAATAGAAAAATGTGACAATATAGTAAATACAAGATATTTAAGTTTTTATCTCAAATACCATGTTTATCTCATCGAGTGAAGTGAGAGTAGATATTTTCACGAGTGGTGCAGAGATGAGATAAACGTGATATTAGAGAAAAGAAAATTTGAAGTTCTATTTATTACACATATGCAGTGAATTATACTGCTACCTTCATAGTTTAGTCCGGTAGTAGTTCATCTAACAATGGATCAGTCTACTTTATTCACCTTCAAGCAACTGTAACTGATTCGACGTTGTCTCGTCATTACATTCACTGGTTGTGGTATTATTACCCACACACACAACCCAGTTTATTTTAGCTGGATTTCATTGGATTTATGTAATAAATTGATGTACGCATTACAAAAAAAACTAGAAACTTAGGATGATTTGCAAATTAATTATTTTATCTCAACTGCTTCTTTTCATTTCTATATTCTAAAATGGTATGGTGAAGCATTGACCCATAAAATGCTGAAATTGCCTAAGGAATATCTACCTGAGTTTTCCGCTGTGCTAGAGGGTTAATCATCACATTTATGATGGATGACCTTGACCTGTCAGCAAGGGCATCCCGCATACTCTGACCCACTTCTTCGACTGTCGTAGCGAAATAACCCTTTCCGCCAAATGCCTCGATCAGTTTCTCATAACGAGTGTTCGGAGCAAGGCCCGTTGGAGGAATTCTGGGTAAAAAATGGCGGCAATGCAGACTGACATGAACACACACTCACACACACATACACACGCACATGCACGGGATGTACGTGTCTTCTCAATATTAAATTGTGAATTGGATTCTTGTATTCTTAAATATGACTCAAAAATGGGATCCAAACATAAAATAAGTGTTACATTGTACAGTGAATAATAAGATTAATGGAATATGCCCTTTTAATGGGAAGCAAATGGATACAAGCTCAATCTTGTGGTTTATCGAATCCATGGTCCATTAAACAGTGTTATATGGAGGGAGCACTGTACATGAAAGGGTGTAATATCAAGGGAGCACTGTCAATTGAAGGGCGTTAGACGGAGGGGAATGTCCAAGTAACCCTCCATTCCATATTCATTATTATATTATAATATTATAATAGCGAATTATGAGGACATTCCCCCACTTAAAATACAGCAAACGAAAGTGTATTTAACAAAATTGCATTGATAATTTATTTGGAGGGGGGTGGGGCGCATGGATTTGTATCCCTCCTGACCTAAAAACCCACTGAAATCATTAGTTTTAAAACATGGACATGGGAAGAGTTTGGTGTCTCATAGGGAGTCTCAATAGCGCGCATAAGTGAGTCAAATTCTATTTTTAGACATCCTGCATTAAGATTCTGGTGATAACCTACACAGTGACATGATACCTTACGTTGGATCCCGATCTATCACGTGTGTGTCATGCTGAACAACATGATTCATCTCTGAATCAAACAGAAATTTAAGCACACGATCCATATTAACAGAGTATTAAGATTTTATCTGGAGTTTAGTCAACCCAAGGCCTAGTACTCATGTTTGGCTATCACCAGAACCTGGTAGATTCTGGGAATTCTAAAAGTAGACCTGACCTACTTATGCGATCTCGTCCTTATGGCATTTTGCTCAAGTGTACCTTGTGTGCTGCCTGATCTTCACATGGATTGTCTTGCATATTTAAGCATTTACATGAACATGAACATGAACATGAACATTTACATGAACAAATTGTAGTTAATGTGTGCTTCTCAGTTTGAAGAGACTTGATTAATTTGTGTTTGTTTTCTCGTAGCCTGCATAGCTCAGGTAGTAAAGAATAGGATTCACGATCAGAAACGTTGAGTTCGATTCTGACTTCTATCAAGATATTTTATAATATGGAAGTGATGGTTGTTTGAAAAGAAGTTGAAAACATTAAATTAAAGGTGCTCAGCTCTCCATTACTTAAATTAAGGGAGCACTGACCACTGTACATTGAAAAGTGTAATATCTGAGGGAGCAATGTACATTGGGTGTTTATATGGAGGGAGCTAGCTTTGTGCATTGACATCTATTTTACATTTATATTTTATGTAGTGCAGTACTCGACCATAAGAAGGGTATAAGACAGTTACACCCACTTTCCTTGGAGTATGGGTCAATATCCCAACAATTTTGGTCATGAGACATCCTTGGCTTCTGTCTTGGAGGCCCCACTACAAAACTGTAGGGATATTGACTGTTACACATCGGAAACTGTGGGTATAACTCTTACGTGTTATATGGAGGGAGAACTGTACAGTGTACATTGAGAAGTGTAATATGGAGGGAGCACTGTACTCACAGTAAAGTGGGATCTCCGTCTTGGGCATATTGCCAGCTATCCTCATCAACCCCAAAAGAAATGCCATTATTGTTGATAATGACAATGATGACAGACAGATTGTACCTATGAAAACAATGAAAAT
The DNA here is from genome assembly GCA_032361225.1 of Lepetodrilus schrolli. Classification (NCBI taxonomy): domain Eukaryota; kingdom Metazoa; phylum Mollusca; class Gastropoda; order Lepetellida; family Lepetodrilidae; genus Lepetodrilus; species Lepetodrilus schrolli. Next base: position 3,689 of record JAUTBT010011823.1, read on the forward strand.
TATTAATTACAGGTGTCGGGTGAAAGGTCAATGTCGGGAATGGCAACAGACAATTGTTATTTCAGTGGAAAACAAACCCAGGCTGCAGGCCCCAAGCCATAAATGATTTTAAGTATATTAGCGGATCTGTGGACATTGCCCATGCCTGCAATATGTATTATAAAATAGTATATTCTCAACCTATGATCATTAAAAATAATATAATCTTCCAAAACAATAGTTAAACATAACATAACATTGTGTGAATATATGATATTAGGATACTATTAAATGTTTACAAAAATATTGAACATGTTTAGTGGGACACACATTATTTTTATTTTTAAAAATAACCCAGCATTACAAATTGACTTATCATTATAATAATTATTATTATAAGCACATAAGTCTCGGTGAAAAAACAAAGGCTTGCCTCTGTAACGTCTCTATCTCCATTGCTGAGAAACCAAAGGCGCTGTCCCCTTCAACGCAGACGACCCTTTGTTCTGGTGCATGGTCTCGGCACCAGATCGCTGCGGCGACCGCGAAACCCAAACCCAGACCCATCGTGCCAAATGTGCCGGCATCCAACCTGAAGAACATCCATTCTCAGATTGGCAGGGGACATAACCCATCACATGTTAAATATTTCGTGTTTTTTTGCATTGCTTTTCTAATGTGTCCTTTACTGCAGCATTCAGTGCTACGGATGTTGTGGGTTTCCTCCTGTCCTAAACTGACAATCCGTGATGAAAGAATCTTGAAAGCGGCTCTAAACCCCAATTCAAAACTAAAATAAATAATGTCATTACATGTAGAAAATGCAAACTTTTCAGATGAGTAGGATAGCCATAGATGGTCTGTCGGCCTACTATATAGCTTTAGGTTTGAATCCCAAATTAAATGTGGGTTTTGTCCAATTTCATCAGTGAAGAAACGATGAAAATTAATTGGGGAAAAAAGATGCACTGATTCGGGTTCAAAATGGTTTGCTCCAAATCTGTTCCGCGACCAAGCTACAGCCTCCATATTATAATAATAATAATAATAATAATAATAGTGTGCATATACACTTGATACCGTACCTGTGTCTAGGCAGAAAGTTTGGTAGCATTGTCCTGCCGATATCCATTGTATTGGATCCCTCATTCACAATTATGCAGTTTCTCGGAAGCAATTTTGTTATCTGAAACAACCAACAGAGTAATAAAATGTCAGGGAACATATCTCTTGTCTGTCAGATATTATAACACAACAGTTTTATTATACTGATATGTACTCCCCAAGGAAAGAAGCTTGTGAATAAATATATGGTCTCATTGTTACTATTACACTGGATATCCCTTCCGTAATTAATATTAAGTAAATTGTAAAGGCAGATCCATCATATTTCAAAATAGGGGTGCTTAATTCATTTGATTTGCAATAGCACATCAATATTATTTCTAATAAATGGGGATTGTTTTTCTTTTAACATGTCTGTGTATATCTCTTCAATCCATTACACCTTTACCTCCATTCCCATCATGCCTCCTCACCCACCTCCACCCGACCACCCTCCACCCAGACCACCTTCACCCCAACCACCCTCCATCCAGACCACCTCCATCTCTATGATGGGTACTCACCGGCCAGTATGCTGCATAGTAGTTCAAGGGAACTCTGGTGTCTTCTGCCATAGCCTGATAACCAACAAGAAGTCATGTCAGGGAGTGACTGAATGAGTGACCAAGAGACAGACTGAGTAACTGAATGACTAACTAACAGACTGATTGACCGACTTACTGAATAACTGACTGAATAAGTGGCTGACTTACTGACTGAATAAGTGGCTGACTTACTGACTGAATTAGTGGCTGACTTACTGACTGAATAAGTGGCTGAGTTGCTGACTGAATAAGTGGCTGACTTACTGACTGAATAAGTGGCTGACTTACTGACTGAATAAGTGGCTGAGTTGCTGACTGAATAAGTGGCTGAGATACTGACTGAATAAGTGGCTGAGTTGCTGACTGAATAAGTGTCTTGACTTACTGACTGAATAAGTGGCTGACTTACTGACTGAAGAAGTGCCTGAGTTACTGACTGAATAAGTGACTGACTGAATGAATGACTGACTAACTGACTGATAAATAAATAAAAGCAAAAAATTGTAATACAAAAAAAATCAAAATAAATAAATTGGGTTGGATCAACGAATGGCATGACATGAACGAGTACCTGTATTGCTTTGTGATTATCGTCTATCTTTGCTCTCAGAGTCTTCCACCAGAGTGAGGCTGTGTGAAACTGTAATTTTCCTGTGCGACGTTCAATTTCCCCAAGGAGCTGCAAGATGAAATGTTCAGATTTGAAGTTTAAATCGCTACACATGAGGTTTTGTTAGTGTGACCACTACGGGGAAATTAAAATCAAAAGGTATTTATCGTTATCGTGTGACCGCAGCTTATTCATGCCAAACTTATTCATGCCAAACTTATTCATGCCAAACTTATTCATGCCAAACCAATGTAATTAGTTGTTTTCTGGATCTGACAGTTAGGCAAAATAGAGGTGAAAAAATTGCGATAAAAGGAATTTTAACGATTTTTTAGTCTAGTCTTATAGTTCCAAATTGGTTTACTAATCAATAATTAATTTAATAGTAGATTTGGAAAAATAACAATAAATAACATATAATAAAATAAAATATAATATATACTGACTTGCGTGACCACACTATTTATATCTCCAACCAGTCTCACTGTTGACAGAACATTGCTGTTCATTTCCTCTGGCATTATATCCACCTGTGAAAAAAATGTAAATAAATAATAAATGATAAAAGAACTGGAAATCATAATGTGTTTAGTGTACGTTTGAAACAGTGTACAAAGACTCTTAAATAACTAATATACACTGTTGTCGTGACGAATAAAATATGACAAAATATTAGACAGTCTTTCATTTTTATATCCTGAAAATTTTAAAGTTTGTTTTTTTCTTCTATTCAGCCGTTCATTGTTGTCATTATCTAGCACCTGAAATAGCAGCTTGGTTTGTACAATCACCAGGGAGATGAGAATGTGAAATGTGTGCACATTGATCCATTGACAGGTGAAATAGGAGCAAGATTTCGAGCATGGATTTGCCACAATATAAATGCGCACATTGTTAAATTGACTAAAATCAAAGGCTGAAAAATCAGCCAATCAGCTGACCTGTATTATTTTGACCTTTTGGTTAAACCGAGGAGGGAGACCAAAATGAAGCATCCAGTTGAGTCGAGCTCCTAACAACACTATTACATCAGCTTCCTTCAGTGCCCTGTGGACAGAATTCCTTACACTGTCATGATGATAATACATTACACCAATTTCCCCATGTTATCTTGCCAAATGCAGTGTAATTACTAATTAATTAATAAAATATTTTTGTTCATGATTGTGGCTTTTCAGTTAAACAGAAAGTGAGTGAATTATTGTCTTATGTCACAGCAAGAATCTTTCAGCCACATATGTGATGATAGACAGAAAGAAACATGCAACACATGTAGCACATAAAACAAAAGTGATGATATTACACCAAATTCTCACAAATACACTGAAGAAAAAATTTGAAGCAGCACCAGTATTTTTTGGCATTTGCATAACTTAAAGAATAGTATTTCTCAGAATAAGGTAATTTTGATGTATAACGTTTAGAACTGTGATAATTGGGGGTTACTTGCTATTATTAAGACAAGTACATTTAAATTAAATGAAAAGTAAACATGTTTTATTCTGCTGAAAAGTAGGGTGTATTCTAGTGAAACAATCAAATATTTGCGAAAAATGTTAGAACAAGTGAAGGAAACTTTAAGGTGTCTTGTTGGAAATAATTTTTTAGTGTTTCGTTATGTCAACAGTTCAACAATTTAATCATTAATTACATACCTTGCACTCAATAATAGGTCTAACCACGTTTGCTCCATAACAGTTATTTGACATAACATCATTGACGCATTAATAGAACAATTTTTTTTCAAGAAAGCCATCGGCAAATTGTTAATAGTAATATGCTTTATGAAAATATCCTCAAAACAGTATTGTTTAAAGTTACTTTAAATAATGTAAAAAAGATGGTATATTCAGTGTTGCTTTAAATTTTACGTTCAGTATAGTATATTATATCAATACACCTTTCCTGGTTTGTTACAATGTACAAAGGGGAGTAACCCTATGTTGCTTTGAGTGGTGGTGAGAGATATGACATCACAATGTGTACCATTAAAAATCTCAATTTTCAAAACAAAACAAAAAATATATTGACAAGAATGGTTTCATGGGAAATTTGATGCACAAATTCATGGAGTCTTGTAAATATAGCTCAATATATTACACATGAGCCATAACAGTAAAAGTCGCATTCTATTTGCTCCACACTTTGTTCAAGTCCCTTTAAAAAAATCTAAAAGAAATTGCATACCACATTAAATTAACATTATAGTCATCGTGTATGGGTTAAATATTCTTGCTGCAATGTAAAAGAATAATTAAATAAATTAAAAAAATTAAATCGGTACCTGGACCGAGCAGGTGCAACGCAGAATTCATTGTCGTCTGGGATGACACCCTTCCCCATCGGAGTCGGCAGGAACGGCAGTTTCGTCATATCGATGAATCTACGTATCACGTCCTCGCCGCAAGAGTAGGCTGCCCCTGATTTAAAACGTAATCAGTTAGCGTATTACTAATATTCTTCTTTAGGTTGCCAAAGTGGGTCAAATTCTATTTTTAGACATATCCGGTTTAAAGATTCTGGTGATAACCTATACAGTGACATGTGCATAGCTGTTGTTTTGTGCCTTACGTTGTATCCCAACATATCATGTGTGGACAGCTGAACACATGCTGAAAAAAATGATTCAGCTCTGAATAAAACAGAAATTTAAGCACAAGATCTGTATTAACGGTATATTAAGATTTTCTCTGGCATATAGTCAGCACAAGGCCTATACTCGTTTGGTCATCACCAGAACATAGGAAATTCTAAAAATAGACCTGATCTACTTAGGCACCCTATTTATTCAAAATAGTCAAATTAAATACATCAGTAACTGTAGTTTGTCGTTTTGTATGTTTATTAAAGCTGCTTTCCTAACTTAGTTTGAATCAGAACAATGTTCTCAAATTTTATTATTGAAAAAAAAAAGATTAGATGTTTACGATACATGTATTAGCAGTATTATTTTTAAATTAAATTTGTAAAAATTCAAGTTATGAGGAGTGAATTATTGTTTTTGTTGTTATATCGCAGTGGGAATCTTTCACCCATATTCGACGATAATTAAATTAGGAAAATATGACATCTTTTTGGAAATATTTCCTGAAGAAATTATTGCATTTAATGTTTGTTTAGCTACTTGATATACTTATTTCAACTTTTACCACGTTCACCAGTAAACACGATTGTCAAAACTGAAGCATTTCAAGGTTTTTGAAGACGCTGTTACCTTTCCCTATGACAACCAGGGGTCTGGCTGCGTATGTAATAACATCAACAGCAGTTTTAATGTCAACAGGATTGGCGAACATCGCAGGTGGCTCTGGACATTGGCAAACATCCCTGGACAAAAAGAAATTCTTTCACTTACATAAAAATATTTGTTATTAAACTGTGCCTTTGATATAAAATTACCTTTAATGCTCCGTGGTATCAGATAAATTATGGGGTTAGGCTTGAATATAATTTTTCATTAAACTAATTTTTGTTTAAAAAGTATATTTTTAAAATTAATTTAATAATTTAAATACAGTGTGCCACCAATATAATCATTGAGTTATGCAGATTCAGATTAACCACAGGGTTGGGCTTGGATCCCATTTTTTTAAATTAAAAAAGAAAATACGTAGAAGTATTTTCTTTCACTTTTTAAAAATGTTCTTTCATTTATTTTAATTTTATTTTTAAAACATTTTCTTTTAGCTTGTCCGTTTAATGCTGCTTTTAATATTATTTACCAATGTATATTGTTTATGGCAGGACCACGGATGATAACTGCATTGCAATGGTACAGACAGTGCATCCTATTATGATCAAATGAGAAAGTAACTTTTGTGAACATTGATGCTGGGCTCCCAGGACGGGTTTTAAACCCAGTGCCTATGGCTCCAAAGTCCAAACATTCAACCACCCACATCCCTCTCCCTTACCCGATTTGAGAGGTTGCGACTTTTCCAGTTATCATATCACCAGACATGTCCAGATAGCAGGCCCCGGGACGGCCATAGGTGCTCAGACGAACTGCCTACAAAGTCAAAATTGATCAATTTTGTTCAAATGTGCAATACATCAGTATGATACCATAATTCTCCTATTTATTCAAACCCCCCTAATAAATAGAAAACATAAATTCATTGCCAGTTCAAAATTTAATTATTTTAATTTAAATTTTTTTAACTGGGGTTTAGAACCGCTTTCAAGATTATTTCACTTATATCACGGCTTGTCATTTTTAGGGCAGGAGGAAAGCTGCAACATCTGTAGTGCTGAATGTTGCAGTAAGTCTGTGAGCATCGGCTGGTACTGACAGAACAAGGATTATAACTGCATTGCCACTCACATCCAGTGCATCCTATCAACATCGAGTCGGAAAGGTAACTTTCGTGAACATTGATGCAAGGCTCTCAGGATGCTGTTCAAATTAACAGGACATGTAAATCTCACAAAGCATTCTTGACACAATCAGTTCTCAATCATAGCGGTTTGTTTTGTAAAGTCGGACAACAAACATGAAAGGTCGAGTTGAAAGAATTGGATGTGATGTCTGTGTAATTGTGTTTAATGTGAAGTAAAGTGTTCACAGCTCTCCATTTAATGGTATTACTCAATATCATTTCCTAAGTTTTTCTAAAACTAGTATTGCGACCGCTATACGTATCGTATCATGAGGTAGGTGTATCGTATCATGAGGTAGGTGTATCATATCATGAGGTAGGTGTATCGTGGCACCCCTAATGAACATGATCTGGTTACAAATGGCGCCCAACCATAGCAAACAGATATCATCCTGCTTATTTATGCACAACGACACATAGGCCAGTGGATGGGCAAGAACAGGTAGGAATTTTGAACACTGTCTGTTATATTCTAATCCATACTTTTTCCACATAATGCGGAATCTGCTCTATCCGACTTGGTCGGGCAGAAAATTTGCTGTACACCTTACTGTTGGCACATTCAACCTGAAATAAAAATATAAACACAATGAATCTGAAAAATGATATCAGTAAATTTTACAAATCTGATAGCATATTTGATCGATTGATATTTCTCGTCGTACTGACTTATTCCCCCCAGATGCACTTTATCAGCATGAGATATATCAATCGATGGGTGAACAACCGACATTCTTTTTAGCACTTTTCATACATATACCGGGTACATATATATATATATATGTATATTTATATATATATATATATTTCTTTTTGTTGTTGTTTAATTAATGTTTTTTTAAATTGGAATTTAGAGCTGCTTTCAAGATTTTTTCACATATATCATGGCTTATCCAACTTTAGGAAGGAGGAAACTTGCAACATCCACTGAATGTTGCAGTAAACCAAGGATTATATCTGCTTTGCCACTCTGCATCCACGACTTTCGCGAACATTGATGCCTGGCTCTCGGGACGGGATTTGAACCAGGGACCCTTGGCTCCAAAGTCCAAATTTACTATCATTGCACTACCACCGCCCCAGTCTTTACAAGTTGCCCTCCTTGCGATAATGCTGTGGAATAGCAATGTCCTTCCAACTACAACACACATGCACACACACACACACACACATACACACACACACACCACACACACACCACACACATACCTGAGGAAACTCCTGGAAGCCGCCCATTGCCTCATGATTCTTGTCACACGATCCCCCCAGCACTATGAGTGGCCTGTATCGAAAAACACTCGACAAGATGTTAAAGGTGCACATATAAAAATAAAATCCTTTTTTGTAAAAATTGGGGTTTAAAGCTGCTTTCAAGATTCTTTCACTAATATCACGGCTTGCCAGTTTATGAGATGAAGAAACCCACAACATCCGTAGCACTGAATGTTGCAGTAAACCTGCCAGCACTGCCTGGTACTAACAGACAAAGGAATTTCCATATTAATACAATTTATAATCTTTATAGACAATGTGAGACCTTCAAGAATATTTTTATTTTATTTTTTTAAATTTCAGAGTACTGGTACATTTCTATATTAAGCCATAGTTATTTGATTCCCTCGTTTATGGATCCGCTGCCACGATTTTCTTCACCGGAAAATATTTTAAAAATTTTATATTCCACAGAGTGTGCACAAGTCTTTTGAAAATGTTAATAATAAATTATTGAACATGAACAAAGACTGGTAGGCAATAGTGGACACAAAGTTGAAGCCAATTTGATTATTTACTGGTAAATATTTAAAATATAAGTCTAATTTATAACAATTACTGCCATTGACAACCAATCAAATCTAAACAACTTATGTGGACTAGTGTTTATAACAGTTATTGACAATTATGTTGATCAATTATATTTATATTCTGTCAACCGACCATTCATAATTTCCAATTATTTTCATTTTTATATTGGACCATACCAACTGGCAAAAATATCAAAATATATTTATTTATATTTTCAACCGCCTGAACCAAATTATCACATAAAAATATGTAAACCAGGGAATCAAATAACTATGGCCTTATTGGGCCCCTAGTATAAGATTAATTAATAATATATTATCATTTCTTTTGTCATAGTCCATTTACAAATGTTTACATGTGTAATTATAATATTTTGGTTTTGCCTTTTTGGCAATCTTTGTCATACTTGTTTACATAATGTTTAATTACAACTTAATTATTAATTAGTTTAGTGTCGCATATGAGTGCATTATTCCCTCAGTGATGTAAAACAACAAACAAATCAATCAATCAATTTAAATTAATTCATTTTATACTAGATTTCTCACCAGCAGTTTTCCATCGCATTAGCCATTCCTGCCAAAGCATGAACCATCCCAGGTCCAGATACTGTCAGACAAACTGCTGGCCTGGTAAACATGGTAAATATCGTAAACATAGTAACCACTAACCATAGTAAACATGGGGTAAACATAGTAAACATGATAAACACATGCTCAATATTCACTAAAGTCTACGTATACACATTCCACTTGTGTACATTGCAACAGACAACCAGAATTTCTGTTCTCGTGATAGAGCAGTATGATAGACAACCAGGTTCCAAGATTACAAGACATTTTGCGTACGATTTCATGCACAAACTCAAATTTTATTTGGAGATTTGTGAACATATCTTTGAGTTGAGCATAAAATCGTACTCAAAATGTTCGTAATCTTGGGGTATGAAATCTTATTTAATAAAATCAGAAATAAGTAATAACATTATATATAACTGGTTCTATATCAGTGTTACACTGCAACATGCGACTTGAGCATGAAAACAAATATAGGTCATGTGACAAAGGACAGATAACTCTAAGTTTTCAACTTTTCTCATCTGAGGCTGCCAACATGAAACCATAAAAATATTTTATCTGGTACAGTGTTTGTGGTAGCATCAGATTATCTGTGTATATATGGTTTTACTTCTTTTAGCAGGTACGTGATTTGTCACGTATAATAGTGCTTTCGGTTTTGTATTGTATTATATCATTAAGGTCTGACACAATTTATATGTGTCAAATACATGTATCTAATAGTATCTTCAAGGTCTACTAGCTTGCAACTCATCATTAGGCCTACTACATGACCCATGCTTTTAGTCACAGCTCTCTTTCAATTCTTTGTATTGCAGCTTGCTAATTATATAATCACTTTAAGGTCTACATACATCAGGTATTACTTGGGTTAGTTTAGTCAGTATCTCAACGTAGTTTGAAGGAACGTCATTTTGATAGTTACAGAAGTCTATAGAGTTCTTACAGTTTGCAGTTCTTTGGGTAACGGTTTCGCGGGATAAAGATCCTTAATCAGCCAGTTATATGGCCACTGCCAAATTATTGGGGTTGCACCATGTGTGTTACAATGTAAATATGTCCATGTCTCATAAGTATTAGATATGTCTTACATATCTAAATGTGTATTTCATTGTACAGACTATATACTGTTATATCACAGTAAAGGTTAATATTAATAACAATGACATATAGTTTAACCACATAAAATCAGGTTTTACAATGAATACTGTTTATTGTTATATGCATTTTATGTCACTATGTTTGTCTATGTACTTATTATATGTAACCTGTATCAGGCCTATCTAAACATAAGGTTTATGTCATAAAATCCATCGTCCATCACACAACCCGTAGCCGTTTGTCATCATTATCCCAGGGCTGCATTCAATGGACAATACACTGCAATACAATACTTTTCTCTACATCTAGTAGTTCGCTGAACGGGTTATTAGGAACATAGCAGGAAATCGGTTTGCACATGCGTCCAGTCCATTCGCTTCATGCTTTGGGTTTTCATACAAATCGCTACGCGGTCCAAACCCGTATTGAAATGTATGCATACATATGCATAAGTATTGCTCACTGAACGGCTCGCGTAGTACTACATAGACTATGTATGCATATGTATTGTCCATTGAACGCAGCCTAGAGCCCATAAACACCAGTGCTATTACATGCGTATAAACACTGTTAGAGATCTTACTACTTTAATTTGATTGGCTCACCTTCTTGTCAAGAACCCAATAGCTGAAGCAGCATAGGATGCCTGTGAAAGAATGGGTTTCTGTTAGTACCATTCATGATCAAAACATAAATTAATATCTATTCCAAATGTTCCAGGAATATAAAAAGGTCAGGTAAAACTGAGTAAAATTATTTCAAATACAACTACAGTTGTATTTCAAGGTGTTACAAATACAACTACAATCAAATTTAACTTCCTTTTTACATTTCCTTAATAAGTTTCAACTTTTACCTTGCTATTAAAACTGCTTAATTAAAACTAAAGAATATGTCTCAATAATCCCAATGAATTTCAAAAACTGGTGTTGCTTTAGCCTTCACCATCCTGGGGGGAACAAGAAATGCCCTATTGGGGCAATTTTGATTAATCTGGCATTAAAGTAAAAGCTTCAATATAGTGTGACAAAGTTCAACATAAACAAATATTATTTGTCAAACTTAATTATTTCCAGAAAATGTTATGCATGGTTACAGCTGTGCATATATATATACTATATTCAAAAAATTAATTTAGGGCCCATAGCCTTTCTGAATATATAAATGTAGATTCATATTATGTTAAAGAAGAACTCCCAAAGGTATACAAGTTCCAGGTACTCTTGCCCTCTCCTTGCTGGGGGCAACCAGAGATGTACTGTAAATCAGGAAATTAATGCGAGCAGGATATTAATGCGAAATATGCGATTGGCTTATGGCCGCATTTAATTCCTACGCATTATGGAAAATAATGAAAGGTACGTCCGGGAAAAAAACATGAATAGAGGTCGATCGCATTTAATTCTTATCGCATTTATGTCCAAAAGCTTGAGGTCGCATTAAATTAGTGACGCATTAATTTCCTGATTTACAGTATCTGTGCCTAATCCAGCAGGGAGAGGGTTAAATGCCATTGGCAGAAGAATGGCACCAGGTTTCTCACGCTGAGTTCTGAAATTTGATAGCAAGCTTTCCCATAAAATATCTTCTGACCCTTAATTTTTGATTGTTTTGAATATATAATGCTCACTGCTTGTTCATTTCGCATTGAGATGAACTTGATCCCCTCGAGCTGAGCAGCAATGGCTATCTCCATGACAGGAATTCCAACAATACCAAATATGTACTCAATACCCTGAAAAATAAGAAATTTGTAATGTGATTATAGAGACCTTTAATTTTCTATGTTCAACTTAAAATGTGAGGTATCATGGTCCCCAAAGGCAGTGCTATATTGAAGGTACACTGCATAATTGTGTAATTAAATATGAGAACAAATATTGTTTAGCCAGGTATACATAATGATATGGTGATAATGCTTCATTATTACTCACGTCTGTATAATTGTATGATTGTATAAGTAAATACAAGAACAAGTCTTGGCCATGTTTAGCCAAATATAGTGATATTTTGTCATGCTTTTCTATTACTCACTTCTGTGAGCATTATCACTACCCAGACAAATCAGCTGTAGATATTATGTTTTAAATTTCTCTTGCTTCTAAACTGCGTTTTGTAGCCAGACCAGCAGTACACAACTGGTAAATGACCATTCAGCTAGTGATCTAGTCACTAAACGTTTCCTAAAAGATCGAAAAATCGTAGAATAAAATCTAGATCTAACCATAAACAGGGCCAAGGCCAAGTAGATTCTGGTGATCACAATTTACTGATGAATAGTAACCATCTCTGAGTAGTCTGTTCAGTGTCAGCTTTACGTGTGTGTGCCAATCGTGTATATCTATATGTACGCTCGTGATTTCACAAAGTCTCTACATACCTGTGCTTTCAGAGACTTAGCAAGTATCGAAGCTCCATCGAGTTCGTCCATATCGCTTGGAGTTGTACGGTCTACCATTTTTAGATCATGTGACTATAGTGGAGCTCCTCACAGCAGTACAACTGTTTGACAATGTTCAGAGTCTTATTATTTAAAGTGGCAATATCATCTTTGCATGCATTTTTACATTTATATATTTTTTTCTTCTCTTCCATAATATTACTACAGTAACCATGGTAACTAGAAACATTTCTTTAAAAACTCGTCCACCATACTATTAATGATACTGTATCGTCAATGACACTAGTGCTCTGTGGTAATTATATTCTTTTTATAAATATACTGTCCCGTATTTCGTTCCACGGACGGCCAATTTATTGTGAACACAAATGATTATGAGACATTGGGAGGGAATACGTTCATAAACTCATATTTCTAAATTCGTAAAAGAAATCTGAAAAAATAAGGAAAACAAAATTGTCGAGGAAAGATAATGTGTGATCCTGTTAGCGGCTTTTGACATACATGTATATGATACATGTTATTACCACTTTACGACGCTAAAAGATAGTCGAGTTTCACAACACAGTATTTGTATATTTATGACATGCGTGATAGTCAGGGCCGTAGCTAACCGGTATGTGTGTGTGTGGTAAAGTCTCTGGGTGGTGTGACCAGACAATGGTAGTCACATATATTTGGTCATGTCTTCCTATATGGTTTGGGTTGATTGCAAGGCACTTCTGTATTTTACAAAAAGAATTAAGTAAGTAGTCAGTGATTTCACAGGAGTATGTTTCAGTTAAGAATTCACCTCATGTTATGGTTGTAAACGCAATGTATGAACGATTGGAAAGTGCAGACCATTTCAGTCGAGTGTTGAGGGAGCATCAAGTGTCCTCCCTTGTTATATATTAGATTGCTAGGCGAGGTTGCCCTAGACTGGTAGCATGTCTCCTTTATATTAGTAATATTATTTGTATTTTTGTTGTTGTTATTATTAAATAAATAGAGGATATTTCATGTGTCTAGTGAAATAGCATGTATCTCTCATCGAGGGACGTGGGAAAGAAGATCTCTCCACGAGTGGCCGAGCCACGAGTAAAAATATCGGTGTTCCCACGACACTAGAGGAGAGTTATGCGCTATTTCACTAGACACGTGAAATATCCTATTTATTATATACTTTTATTATATAATTATCAACAAAACTTTGAAAAGAAAACTATGAAATCTGACGTCATGAGCTGTCAATATGACGCGTCACCATAGATCATCGAACGTTTTGAAATAAAATGGCGACTCTAACGACGAGCTAGCCTTCAATAGTTTTAACGACAAATAGAAGTCAAAACAGAATATATTCAATTAATCGACAACACAAACAACTGGTACAGCTCTGAAACATCGAAAATGTTAAACGTGACATGTCAAATTGATAAAATAATTGTACGATGAACTGATGAAAGTGCCAATCTGCATCGTGGTTCACAGCGGGTTCAGTAGTACCGGAAGGTGTTCTCTTCACTGGAATGATGATAACACTGTTCTCGTCATTGCGGTGATATCACTTTTCTCAGAGTGAGAAATCTCAGTTCTACCTCCGAACCCCTGTGAGTGCAGACGTCTGAGATAAGATATTTTCTGAGCCTTCTATTATCGAATATTTAAGTATAAATTGCGGGAGATCGTTGTACTCGATGTACACACATTTTTCGGGGGAACATACCCCGGCGGCAAGGAACCGTGCTGTCTATCAATCCCCTTTGCCACTGGGAGTCAAAGTCTTATCGATATCCGATCAGATAGGCCCAAGAACGTGTGTCACAGACACTGGTATGTGTGACAGTGTGTCACTCATACCAGTGTCTGTGAGACAGTGTCACACATACCAGTGTCTGTGAGACAGTGGGTCACACATACCAGTGTCTGTTAGGCATATACGGTACCCAGTTTACGTCCACAACCTCGGCTAGAAGTATATCTACCAAGATGATCACCGAGATCAAAATCTGAAAATCTACTAATCCCACCAGTCAAATCTGTACATTTTGGAAACCGTTCATTCTCCTATTGCACAATGCAACAACTGATCCGTGGAACAATCAACTTCACATCAGCTTGGGAAACTGTTAAACTCTCTATTCCAGTTTCAAAGCACAATAATTGAAGAGTCATTATCATTTCGATGTGTATATTGTCTTTGTCAAACAGCTGCGTCGAAAGCCTTCCGGTTGGTCCAACGTATTTGAAGGTCGAGTGGCCGCCAAACTACTTTTAGTCATGTTATAATGATTTAAATGCTCTTGCTCTTCTTCACGGCAACGTCGAATGCCTTCGATGCCTTCTTGAGACCGGCGTCCTTGAGACACTTGCTCAAAATTCTGATAGTTTCCTCCTCATCCTGTTTCCCCCGCCAGTCCTTCAAGGTCTTGCACGTGACCGCGGCTTTGCCCAGACTAGTCATGCTGTTGGTTTCGTACTCGTCCGACATCCCGAGTGCAATGGACAACTTGTAGCCATCGTCTTTAACAAGCTCTGCCAGCAGGTAGAGACTTGCATCGGAGAGGGCTGAAAAGACACAGAAACACACCGGGTACAAGAACATGCATTACCAACAGCGGTATTTCACCAGCTGTCCACTCCAACTGTAACGTCTAATTGCGTACTGGCATAAGTTCCACAGAGCGATCGTAGCGGCTTATCGTAACATGAGGATAGTTACCACAATTATCAACTTACGATAGGTTTACAATCGATTGTAACGATAAGATAGCTATATGGATTGGGCCCCTGGACGTTAGTTGGACGGTTGTCGCTGGTGGTAGAGCATAAGTATAATAGTGAACTGTTGCCTGAGGTCGTCGCAGGGTTATTACAAATATTTGCGACGAGGATTTCACAATGCACCCGGTATACGAAAAGAAGAATAGAACTGTGGGTTTGTGCATATATCCCTACATGGACATATGGGTTCTATAGGAGTAACCCTACCTGGACATACGGGTTCTACAGGAACAACCCTACCTAGCAATTCGGGTTCTATAGGAATAACCCTATCTGGACATACGGGTGTAACAGGAAATCTTTCCCCCTGAAAATCTTCCCCCCCTCGGGGATAAATATCCTAGGAAATATGCCCCCCGGGGTAAATTTCCTAGGAAAAAATACCGCCAGCCAGGTAATTTACCCCCCTACCAAATAAATCTTTATTTCAAATGTTGTCAATGATTTGTAGAGAAGGTTAGTTATTGACATAACAGAACAAGACATTGCATGCCAGGAAAGGACAGTACAATGAGTACATAGAACTGGATATATTTGACGTCTGACCCTACCTGTACATACTGGTTCTATAGGAATAACTCTACCTGGACCTGCGGGTTTTATAGGAGTAACCCTACATGGTCATACGTGTTCTATAGGAACAACCCTACCTTGAAATTCGGGTTCATTAGGAGCAACCCTACCTAGACATACAGGTTCTATATGAGTAACCCTACCTGGACATACGGGTTCTATAGGAATAGCCCTACCGGAACATGCGGTCTCTATAGGAGCAACCCTACCTAGACATACGGGTTCTATATGAGTAACCTAACCTGGACATACAGGTTATATAGGAGTAACCCTACCTGGACATACAGGTTCTATAGGAAGAACCCTACCTGGACATACGGGTTCTATAGGAATAGCCCTACCGGGACATGCGGTTTCTATAGGAGTAACCCTACCTGGACATACGGGTTCTATAGGAAGAACCCTACCTGTACATACTGGTTCTATCGGAGTATCCCTACCTGGACATACTGGTTCTATGTGAATAACCATACCTGGACATACGGGTTCTATAGGAGTAAACCTACCTGGGCATACGGGTTCTAAGAGTGAGGCGGCAGAACCAATGCTATCAGTCGTGCACACAGACTCGTGATCATCGTACAAATCCAGGTCGTTACTGAACGACGACTGGGTTGCATAACCAGAAAAGTCCGATCTCATGGACACCGCATCGCTGACGTTGGAGTTGATACGCTGTCTCTGGGGCATGTTCACGTGGTCCGCTCTGTACGACCTCTTGAATCCTATGATCGTGTCGATCTGTAGAGAATGCACGCATTGTCGGCTGGGTCCCTTGTCGCAGTGGAAGTTGAAGATGCCGATGCAGGTATTAAAGTCGCCTTTCTTCTCCACGGTAAACAGTCTGTGGTTGTCGTCCGCAACGTCAAGATACGTGATGAAGTAGCTGTTCTTGGGAATGCCTCGAATGCCTTTCAAGTTCCCAACGATGTCGATGCGCAGTCGGTACCCGTCGTAAACGACGACGTCTGGCGATCTGCTGTTGGTAAGCTCCATCATGCCCATTTCTTCCGTCCTCTTCACTACCGTTTCATCGACTTTGGACTTATCCACGAGCTCGATCCAAAGCCTCGGGAATCCCGTGGAAGTTCTGTCTTTCTCCGCGAACATCAGAATAGTGGCGACGTACGTGCTCCCGTAAAGCAGAGACACCTCACGAATAATCGTTTTCTTGTCGCTGACGAGTTCTGATCGAACATGTCCTGCAAAATAGCTGGAAAACAAAATATGTTGGTATTAGACGAATATCACAGGGCAATACATAGACACTGAGGTATTCTGGCGACTTCTGTTCGAATGTGTCCTGAAAAGTAACTAGAAAGCAAATATAGTTTGTTTTATTAGACGAATTCCATATAGGGAAATATAGGTAGATGCTAAAGTACTCTGGCATTAAAAAGAATTCGATGTTTACAGACTACTAGCTGTCGATAACTGTTATCATATATAGCTGTTTATTGATGGTTATTCGTAGATTAGAGATTAATACTCATCTGCTCAAATATATTTATATCCTAATCTACAACTTTTCTGCCGTGTTTTCTTGATTCTTTGACAAGATGATTATTGTAGGGGAACCTTCATCAACAGCTATATATGCCTGTTTCGCACCCCAGGGACATTCCTCCCTACCCCGTCTATAGAAATGGATCTACTCTTATCCGAGTGCAAGCAGATCTTTGCGGTAGCAGACTTACCCACTGAAGGAGGTGACGTCTAGTTTGCAGATGCCGTCTTGATTGAGTCCAAAATCGTCCGCAGTTTCCACGATTTCAATTTTATGGCCATTCATCCTAAACACCATCAGTGTTGTGTGTTCCTTCATTTCTGGTCTGTCGACAAAGGGGAGGCTGAGTGTCACCGACTTCTTAAACTTGAAGGAGGAAGGGAGGTCTCCGTATAGACACTCAGTCACTTCAATCACAGTCTTGCATACTGGGTTCTCCGCGTTGAGATACTTGTCCACCGCTGTCGCATCTGGAGGGATGATCTGAAAGAAGGCGAGGTAGAAACTGGATATATG
Organism: Lepetodrilus schrolli; assembly: GCA_032361225.1. NCBI lineage: Eukaryota > Metazoa > Mollusca > Gastropoda > Lepetellida > Lepetodrilidae > Lepetodrilus > Lepetodrilus schrolli. Next base: position 21,551 of record JAUTBT010011823.1, read on the forward strand.
TGTTATTCAATCTCTCTCTCTCTCTCTCTCTCTCTCTCTCTCTCTCTCTCTCTCTCTCTCTCTCTCTCTCTCTCTCTCGTTCTAACCAAGTGAAGTCCTTAGTACCTTGAAATCAACATCCACATCCGAGTCCACTGCTCCAGATGGAATCTCTACAGCGATCTTTGAGTCCTCGGCGACCGTCACCGTGGTGCCCTCTGGCGGAATTTTTACCTTCTTCTTCACCAGATCACCAACGATGACAAAATTCTCCAGGCGCATGATTTCAAACTGAACCTTTCCGCTCTGAAATAATAATATTTATTATGTGCATGACATTTAAAGTGACTCAAGCACCAAATTCCTATTATATAAACATAAAAAAACTGATGATCCTACACCACGTACGCTCTTCTAACCACGTGACTAACATAGAGGGGAATCCCCATGAATGGGCACCATTTTGTAAACAAACGTTTTTCTATCATCGGCAGGTAAAAGGATGTATTTCGATGTGTTTGCATGGCTTTTCATGACTGAAGGCTCGGATTCTATATATATATATATACTGTAAAGCAGGAAATTAATGCGAGTATGATATTAATGCGAAAAAAATGCGATTGGCTTATGCCCGCATTTAATTCATGCGCGTTAAATACATTCTGTATTTTCCGGCCGAATCTATCAATGTGTACCCTAATTTTGTGCACTCGTCCGTAGCGTGAAATTGCTCATATTTATAACGTTGTTGCAGCCATAACCTGTATATGTAGAATACTATGTAGTATTAAATTGGTTGTGTTGTGATAATAATACACTAGTATGCAAGATTAGTTTGATTTTTTATATCATTCATACATCAAATACACTATCTTCTTCAAGACAAATAACAGTTATATATACAAAACGAATAACAATTTCTGATCCATGAACATTATCTCTTTTATTATGGTCAAAATAAATACATATTATAATGGTAACCATCTATGAATGACCGCCGTATACTAGTACTATAGAATAAGTAGCACATATTGTAACATATTGTAATTGTATTTAATACATTTCAAGAAAATCACATATTTTTGTGTCGGCATTGTCGTCAAAGAAATAGACAGACAGAATAACACAATAGTCGCTTAATTGCCAGACAGCTTGTCTCCAAATATACTAGAAATACGTGATCACGTGATACGCGAAATACCTTCCACGCTTGATGCACAAAATGTCAAAGGTCAAGTACAAGGTGGTATTTTATTCTAGATTTCTAAAGCTGAAACTAGGTTGAAAGAACACCCGATCACCTCTTCAGCGTTTTTACACGAGGGTATATTCTACCCCGGACACTCACAGTTTACGTAGCATTTTCCCCCGTCGACTAGGCAACTAATCAGGAGAGATTCAATGTCTAGACTCTTTCTGGTGTACAACCTTAACATGATGATTTTTCATAATGGTTTTTGGTTTATTTTTCATTTGCTACCTATTGGAAGTATACACTAACTTTATAAGTACTACGCGCCGTTCCTTGTATCATGAAGTTTCTTTACATGTATAGCATTATAATAATAAGGTTTAAATAAATTTGAACAATACGTATGCATATGTATGCATACATTTCAATACGGGTTTGGACTGCGTAGCGTTTTTGTATGAAAACCCAAAGCATGAAGCGAATGGACTGGACGCATGCGCAAACCGATTTCCTGCTATTTTCCTACCATATCAAGATTTATTCAAACTATGCCAGTGGGCCAGGACAGAGTTCTGTCCCTTTATGTCATACGTGTGTGAGTGGCTATACAGGTTGGTGTTATGTGAAATACACGCATATACAAATTACGGCTCGCTGGCAAGTTCGTATGCATCACGTATTCTTAAAAATTGTATAACTAACACTTAACATCTTTATTTACTTGAATGTAATATGCATGTACAATGTTGTGCATGTATAAATGAGCAGGTTACCAACAAGTACTTCGTGCATATTTGGTAAACTCGGGAAAAATGCATGGGGATTCACTTTTGCGTCGACACCGGTTGTAGAATATTATCTTTAGCATTAAAATGACGGTCCCTAATTGTGACAAATTACTGGATAAATGCGATAGGTCGAAAGGTGAAGGTATAATCATGTGTTTGTCGATTGTATTAATTTATTGGTTGAGTATAAGTCGTTTAGTTTTTCAATTTCTCTCCAGTATTTTGTGCTTTTTCATCTGTTATATTACCTACTGAAGTCTACAAACTTGGTAATGTAGT
>JAUTBT010011834.1:0-23781 GCA_032361225.1 Lepetodrilus schrolli
CCTCCTGCCCTAAACTGACAAGTCGTGATATAAGTGAAAGAATCTTGAAAGCGACTCTAAACCCCAATTCAAAAATATAGCAATGATGGCAATGCGACAATCACGTTGTGAATCGACCTGGCCCAAGATAAACCTACAAGGAAATGGTCGGTGTCTACACACATATTCATGTACCTACTACTGTATTGTTATTCATGTGATATTGGTAAATTAATCACGCCATAGTCACGTATAGATCTACATGTATTTGTATTTTTTCCCAGTCTGCGTCATCTTACATATCAAATCAAATATCTACTGTATATTAATCGCATGCATAGAGTCTGGGAGATAAATTAACCCATGCTATAAATAAAAAATTCGCATTTTGCATAATCTGTTCCACTTGCACTGTCAAAAGACAATATCTACCTTTGAATTTCCCGCAAGACTTTACTTTTTATTTTTAACCAACGAGGAGAGAACGTGCATCGGATCCTTGAACTTCCGTCCATGCAATTGGGATGATTCATTATTGTTCTGTGAACATTTTAATCACTTTATTCCGGGATATCAGAGATGCGATTTAATTCAGAGATATTTATGGTACGAACTATTATATATATTCTCAATTGTTTTTACTTTTTGTATTAAAATATTAATATTATGAACTGTATTGTTGTGTCTTTTTGTGGTTGTGTAGGAAAAAAAAAGCCTCGGATTTAATAGCTTTCAAATATATTTGATATTCCAAGTCACTTGGGTGAGATTATCTATATATCAGTGACGAGAAATCCTTATATCGTCACTCTGTAGAGTAGCGATATAATATGTCGCCACTCTACTAAAGAGTAACAGATATACGTTTATCTCAGTCATATAACTATCACTTTAGCAATAACCTGGACTACTTTCTCAAGGCCGTAAGAGTTATTCCCCTTATGTTTACATCTGCTGAGTCATTCTGTTGCGTTACTGCAATATTGTAGGTCAAAGTTGAAAAGGTGATAGATTGTAGCAGTATTTGGAACACCTTCAAAAGAACACCTTCAATATCCGACTGTAGCAATATTTAAAATCCGATCGTAGTTATATTTACTGGACTCAGAAATAAGACACGTAATCATTAATTCAAGTTGCAGTGCAGACAGTGGTCAGTGCAGACAGTGGTCAGTGCACTGTGCAGTGCCTGGCGAGTATCGACTAATAGTATTTGCATTTATATATTTGGAGAATAATCACCTACTAGTAGTTTAAGCATAAAGATTACAGCAGTTTTATGCATTCACAAAGTACGGTTTGAACATCACCACGAAACAATCGACTCGTTGAGTACAACGAAATTACGAGACGGCAAGGTACAACATTTGCCCGCTTGAAAACTGTATAGATTTAATATATTCACAATTTGTAATAAAAATGAGATTTGTTTTTTAAGTTGTTATTTTCCTTTGCTGTATTCATAAATGAGTGAAGCGGTTTACAATTTACTGACCTGCATGTATCCCTATGCGTAACTATAAAATGTCGATTTATACGCTGATATTTTCTTCTAAAATGATGATAAAGTGATTATTAACTTGCATATCCTATCATATATCCTGCATCACTGAAGCTCGTCTAATACAAGAAAGTGTGTCTTTAGACGATATCTAAAGACACTCGGTTAATAATTTCTATTTATGTCATCTCGTGAAGACGGGCGGCTATAATACAGCCTTACCACTTCACTCGATGACATCAAACATGATATTTGAGAAACACAGTTAAGTATCCTCTATTTGTGCTGAAGATAATACGTAACGGTTGATTTGTGCTAAAGAAAGCACATCCATTCGTGCAGAAGATAATACGTTGAGTTGTGCTGAATCATTTGTGCTGAAGAGAGCACATCCATTTGTGCTGAAGATAATACGCTCATTGGTGCTGAAGATATGTACATTGGTGATGAAGATTTTAATATGTTCATTCCTGATGAATATATTACGGTCATTGGTGCTGAAGATAGCACGTTCATTCGTGCTTAAGATAGCACGGCCATTGATGCAGAAGAGAATACATTCAAGTTGTAAACTGCAAATATCGCATTATTACAGCACATGTTATGAGACATGAATGCTTTGTATCCAAACTTTAATTCATGTAGAAAATAAAACAAAATTAGTATTCGTATGTACAAATATGGCTTGAAATTCGACATTATGGCTTTAACTAGACAGAGACCAGCTCTGTTCGTCAGAATGCGCATGGCATATAATATCCGTAATGGTCGTGATGTACACAAAACTTCAGTTTACGATCGACACATTTTGATATATGGTACTAAGTTGATATACACAATATTTCACTTTAAAACTTTATCATTTTGACACTACACACGGAATAACGTTGATAAACACAATATACTTCAGCTTACACTCGACACATTTTGATATTACACATACATTGCATAATGTTGATCCACATATAATACTTCAATTTGCATTGACACATTTTTACGCTAACTAATCGTCTACTCAGATTGTCATAAACAACATGGATATATTGATTGACCGAGCTGCAAACCTTCCTCAGAGGTAGTTTGTTCGCCTATTGATTTATTATGTATCTGACGTCATGTCAACAATCAGAATCGGAATCGTGACGGAGTAAAAATCCATCTCAACAAACCGGTCCATGTTTATATTCAGACGGGTATTGTGATGAGCCGATGTCGATCTTCATGGAAGGCACGCGCAAACAATACGACTACACTACGGTATACCCTGTACTACCCAACTAGCATCCTCTTACGCAAAGGGTACTTAATTCCGTTCCTTTCTCACGTTATGTGGTACCCATGGCACACATCTAGAGGGAACCTTGTGCAAACAGCCAGCCAATGAAATGATTTTCCCGTATGAAGTGAGATAGGAACGGAATTAAGTACCCTTTGCGTAAGAGGATGCCTAAATATATGCAATTGCATGAATCCAGGTTTTCTTATAATTACACAAACATATTATATGATAACTTTGTATTTAACAGTTCAAACTGCCTGAAACCTGGTGTGTGTGAGTGAGTGTGTGTGTGTGTGTGTGTGTGTGTGTGTGCGTGTGTGTGTGTGTGTGTATGTGTATGTGTATGTGTGTGTATGCCTGCCTTTTTCTCTGTGTGCGTGTGTGTGTGTGTGTATGTCTGTCTCTGTCTGATTGTCTCTGTGTGTTTATACCTCTGTGTGTGTGCGTGCGTGTTTGTTGTATATCTGCTTGTTATATTCGATCAAAGACATATATATGCACCATCACACCAAGCGGATTAGCAAAGTAATAAACTTTGAAATACATATAAACGTTACAGGACTGTATCAACGTAGCATACACTAAGTGTATCAGTGCCCATGTCAATATATATGGAGAAGCAAATCACATTGATTGTAAATCTTGCTGTATAGCACAAAACACAAGCACACCTACCCTGGGCATAGCAAGGCAACAAGAACAGAAGCTTTCAAAAAAATAATAAAAAATAGAATTAAAATAAAATTTAAATCTTGCGAGAAAAACTTGTAAATTTGAACATGACTTTGCTAAGAGTTCATGTTCGAATGAAATAATAGACAGTGAAAAATAAAAGGTTAAAGTTGAAGATTTGATGTCAGTTTGTTAACCACCTACCTCATTTACACGTTCTTGTAGCATATGACAACCTTTCGGGAACAACTTCGAAAACAGGCCTATATATATCACAGTACTCTTGCTCTGGTACTATCGTGCGGGAATGTACAGGTTAACATGCGTCTTTAGTTAGATTGCATCTCGCAGATATACAAAAATCCTATACCTATTGATCTCGTACGCGAAAGAACGAGACTTGAGCCTCGTGCGATCTATCATCGGTCCTTTAGATGTGACCGTTCCTGTAGTGGTCTTCTCTACTGATCGTCTGCTCCAGAACTCAATGGAAGACGTCCATACTTCCAGACGGGGCTTCTGCCTTCAGGAGTCAAATCGCACGGGGCTTGGGTTAGGCGACATACATCGACTTCACTATAACGCTGAATACTGGAAGTTCTGTCCTTTTAACAAGTGGGTGATTATTTCCATCATGTTCTTCAAGTATCAAGTCCTGGTGCAATTCTATTGCATAACGCCCGACCTGAGACCGTCTGTTCTCTAAGAATAACATAATTACTCCCCTTTGGTGCATAACCTTGTCTGGAACGTACAGGACGTAACTCGACGAAGACCGATTGAGTGTACGTCTTCTCCGTTTCTCACAACCATGTCCAATCATGAAGATCACGTGATCGGAATAGGCGGCAAGGGAAGATAATTCTGCAGTTCCGGTAGATCTCGGTAAGAAACGTTAGAATCGCAATGTCTTATCGATTAATGACTCCAATTCACTCAACAGTCTGTGCTTAGAAAGACAACATATAGCTCTCACTGAGACGGAGTATCACAGGACTTTGAACGATTTCGATATGTCTGTGTCCATTTCACGACACAGTAAATTGAAATCTCCGTAAAAACAGCAATCACAGTCAGGGCATCACTTATCACAGAGAGGAACCCACGTCAAAAATGGAAGTAAAAGTACTATCACATATTGATTGGCACGTTCATATCATGCGGATGTGACGTCACTAATCCCGGCGTTCATCATGACCACAGTGACGTCACCAGGAGGACGAGAGCGATAAGTAAGACATCCGTTGATTGGCTAGGAGCCGCAGCCACGTCCACTCCTCGGCATGTGTTGCAACAGGCTTCCTCCAAGTTTAAGCAGGTTATCTCCAGCGGCGTGACCAGGCGGTTGCAAATATCGAGATTTTTGTCGCCATACTCGCACCCTGCAAGAACAATACCAGTCACCATTATATGAATGTGAAATTCGAAATGATATTCTCTGAAATAAGATAAGTTTTTAAAACATCATATTCGGATCAATGACTGAATATTGAGTAAAAAACGATGCGAGGTTAATGAGGTTCGACATATAATTAGTCATGCCAGTGGAATGAGAGATTGAGAATTTGATATTTCGAGTTAAATATGAGGTTGTCAGATATGCTCCCCCTTGCGCCAATACGAAGTTAGGAATTGGTAAAGAATATGTTATAAAATAGTATAAAATAATATATTCACAACAAGCATGCAGAATCTTATATATGGGAAATACAAGCATGCAAATAAAAATCTCATTGGGGAATTATGCATAATATATTATGTCCCGTCGTTTCATTGAAATCTGTTTGGTGTCCATCAAGCAAACCGTTGGAGCTGAAATCTGAACAGATATTTTGATAAAGTGTTCTACCTCTAGTGTCGTCTTTTACGAGGGAACAAGACCGACAACACGAGTCGCTGTACGAAGACTCGTAACACAGCTGTGGGCCTTTCGTTTTGATATCATCTGTACAATTTGCATTAGAGTCTTCACACACGAGTGCCGTTGTTGGCATCGCTCTGACTGTCGTCTTTGCCGCCGTCGCAGTCATCGTCGTCGTTGTACTTCGAGTGGTAGTAGTGGGATGTGTCGTGGTTGTCGTGGTGGTTGTACTACGAGTAGTAGGAATTCTCGTACTCGTAGTGGTCGTGGTTGAGGTGGCTGTTGGTCCGGATACATTGCGACACGTGGCACAACAGTGATATTTGTACGGTGTACCGTCACTGAACACGTAGTCACATTGGGCAGAGTTGCAGCCAATAACCCGGTTTCCGTAGAGACAGTCTGATCGATGGAGTAGGTATAATAATTTAGTGGTGAGTAGGCATTAATACTCAGTGAATAGGCTTTGTAACATGCGCGTCCCTTATTGATCATAATTATGCATAGGCGTATACTTGCCTTATTAAAATGTGCCACTATTGACATTAAATACATCAAGTGTAATTCTACAAAGTTCAACGTTATATCCTATGTTCATTTGAGATAATGTTAAGGTTTTTTTAATAACGTTAAATCATTATATATATATACTCGTTTTAAAGAATATAATATAAATATAGCATAAATTTACGATGTCGACATAACGATGTACGTAATGTGTGCTGTTAGTTAGCTTAGGTTAAGTTTGCTTATAAGAAATGATATAATTGTTAGATTGTTACATGAGAGTTATAATTATTTGTTAATTGCAGTTATGTTGAGTATACCAAATAGACTAACTACATGTTAGGTTGTAATGTCCGTATACTATATAGACTAACTACATGTTAGGTTGTAATGTCAGTTAATTGTAACTAAAATGTAGACTATCAGTTTCTATCTATCTCCATTAAATTCGCGGATCAAGTTTGATTCCACACCAATGCGGCTCGTAATTATTCTGTTGGGCTTTTTAACATTATGGTAACCATATCCTCATATACTAGTATTATCATATATACATTGTGATACGTTCATACAAGGGCGGGTGGTAGCGCAGTGGTAGAACGTTGGACTTCGGAGCCAACGGTTCGACGTTCAAATCCCGCCCCGGTGTTACGTTCATAATAAAGTCATAAATACACATTAACCATACAACTTATACTAATAAGTAATCAACACCAAGGAAATTGATTAATTCCCACATACCGCTTTCAGGAGGTACGCACTTCTTTCTTTAGCGAAATGTTATGATACCGCCAACATTGTGAATAGGCTCTTTATATATGCAGACCGTTTATTAGGAAACATTGATGATATTATCCAACCCGACTATATCATGCACCTTGTCTTCCTTGGAGAATCCACGGTGTTAGCGCTTTTTCGTAACCATTCAGTCCAATATTGGACGTTAAATTAACCCTAATAACTGAAGGTATTTGGTCCAGTAGTTCGGCTTAAGCCGTCCATAATTGCGTCTCCGTGTAAAAGCTGAAAATTGTTGAGCGGAGTGTCATGTTCTATTAAGTGCATGTTAAGTAGTTTCACAAATAACAGAGCTACAAAGAGTGCGCTATTGACAGAGAACGGGTAAGAGGTGTCACAAAATTAACTGAAGATACTATAAGTGCTGCAAAGTGTACAGTTACTTCAGAGAATATATGCGTGTTAAAACAAAATCGTGTCATATATAACTTGACATTTCAAGTGCAATGTCTCTTCAGCTGATTAAAATATTATCAGAAAGAGGAACGATAAATTAGTCAGATCTGAGAAGATGAGATTGTGTGACACACGATTAAAGAGTATACAAACCATGCGAAGTTCGCATGAAAAGTTCTCAGTGCAGAATATGTAATTTTGCAATTAGTCTGTAATAATGCATGAGAAAGAAATGTACTAGATTAAATCGGTGTATACCTGGCCGAGTATTGTCGACAACTTTGGAACAGGAAAGACAACAAGATCTGGAAACGTCGGGATTGTAGCAACGCCCCTTGCCGTACACCAGTATATACGATTTGCACTCCACCCCGAATATTGAGTCGTCGTAACAAGACCCAGGTGTAGTAGGCCTTCTGGTTGTGGTAGTTGTTGTTGTGGTCGTGGTAGTGGTTGTGGTTGGATGTGTAGTGGTAGTAGTTGTTGGCGTTGTAGTTGTGGTTGTTGTGGTAGTGGTTGTGGTTGGAGGTGTAGTGGTAGTAGTTGTGGTTGGAGGTGTAGTGGTAGTAGTTGTTGGCGTTGTGGTTGTTGGGGTTGTTGTGGTAGTGGTTGTGGTGGGAAGTTTAGTGGTTGTTGTTGTTGTGGTGGTGGTGGTAGTGGATATTGTGGTTGTGGTTGTGGTAGTTGTCGTTGAGGTAGTAGTGGGTGTGGTAGTGGTTGTGTTAGTGGTTGGGGTGGTAGGAGTAGTAGGACTGCATGTGCCACAGCAGTAGTCGCTGTACTTTGTTCCGTCATCGTACACGATGTCGCAGTTAAGGCGAAAACAACTCGAATAGCTGTCACCGTACTCGCATCCTGTGGGGCGTACAAACCAATACGTGTAAGAATAGCATAATTTACATATCCAAATAGCCAATCAAATTTACCATAACAAACAGGACATTTTTGTGATATATAGTACTCTTACAATAAAATGTTGCATCCATTTGCGAATACGGTTCGCGAGACAATTTTGCGATGTTGATTCAAATGCATGAGTATTAGGTGAATCTGAACCATTTAAAGTCAATTTAAGAAAAAATACTTTACATACAAGGTTGCTGATAAATATGTTCATGTATTGATGCATTGATAAGACAACAGCTCGCACCACAGTAGCTACGGTATCTAACTGCATTGCCACTCTACAGACAGCGCATCCTATCAATATCGCGTCAGAAAGGTAACTTTCGCGAACATTGATGGCGGGCCCACCATGAACTAAAGAATTTCTACTATAAGCATTGTCTGACAGCAGTACGACAGGAAAAGACTCTGAGACACAGGCTGGCAGTGATAGGAATGGCGTCAGCTCGAGAAACTGCGAGAATCCGTGAGAAAACGTGTTAAGTAGCAGGTTAGTTCTACAGGATAAAGAAAGTTCTGGGTCATTCCAATCCTTTGGTAAACTTTCCCTTGAAGATGTTTTCTTGAGTTTTCTAAGTTTGTTGAACAGAAGAATGTTCTATCGTTGGCAGAGGGTTAAGTTTTCTTCATATGAGAAGTTTCTCATTTAATATTTCTTAATCTCTCTTCTTCTCTCCTCCTCTTTACTTCCTCCTGGAGAGGGTGACTTTAAATTGTCATAAATAATATTATAATCTATACTTTTCTTCATAAATAGCAAAAGAATGTTTAAACGAAGTCTAAAACTGTTCGTTGTACGTTTAAAAGACCACCTCAAAGGTTTTCCATTTGCTCATCATTGCGCTTCTGATGTCGCAGTTACGTACATGTAGTTTTTGTTGACCATGTCACGATAATTTATTACGCATCTCTGTAACATGAATACATAGATATTCATTAGGTCCACTCCTCTACGGTGACTTTCACCCTTTAAACCTTGTGACAACATCTTGGATTTGGCGTCAGGCGATGTACTGGTTCTGGACTTAAGACATTGTAGAAGGACTCATGTGAAGATTCACACGTTGCGCGAGTACTCGACTTCCGGTGAGTTAAACCAAGGGCAGGTAAGCAGGTTTGAAGAAGTCGCTTACTGAGTTACTTGTCGTCTGCTTGTGTGGGTCCATTCAGGAGCTGTTCAGGACCATTTTATCAGGACAAGAACAGGACAATCCGACGAGGAAAAGATTATACAATTTATCTACCAAGCCTCTGGGCTTTCTCCATTGTCAGGTGAGTTATCATTAGTATTGTAATTGTAATCTATTATAACTACTCAATCGGTAAGCAATGGTAAGTATTATTTATTGAGTAAAACAGAAATTACAGAAATAGAGTAGGCCTACTGTAAGAAAGAGAGATGGAGAGAGGGGAAGAGATAGACAGAGAGAGAGAGAGAGAGAGAGAGAGAGAGAGAGAACGAAATAAGGGAATGGATATAGAAGGAAGAGATACACGCAGAGACTGGGAGTGAGAGACAAACAGACAAATAGAGATCTATAAGATCACAGTATGCATAGACTACAATGTTCAACGTGATAATAGTACATTTTTGCCAATAATTGAACATCATGCATAAAATGTCAGTAGTAAAACAAAAACGAATTCCCAAACAACCCAAAAATGTGTCGTACTGTAGCAGCACTTCTCAAATACACTGATAAAATCTATTTAGGCAACGCTCAAATAATTACGTAAATTTAATAACATCATATTCTCCGTCCGTAAGAACACTATAACAATATAGGTTCGTTTAAGCTACTCTTGATCTTGAAACAAACCAAGATTGTATTTAGATCAAATGTTTTCGTTAAGAACGATGCCTTACTATAAATTTGAGAAGAGCACGTATACATAAACTGGTTCCCAACGACAGTGCGCAACGCAAGCAAGGAACCGGTCTAATGCATGCAAAAGGACAGACATCCGGGGACTTACCAGCGACTCCGGTGGACTTCCGGCGGCAGGAAAAGCAGCAATACTGGCGAACCTGATTGGAGTAGCACGTTGAAGGGATATTGTTGACGTACTCGGAGCACGGCATCCCGTTAAACACCAAGCCAATGGTGTCTCCGAGATTGGTGAAGCATTCACCTAAAGCAAACCAAATGAGAAATGAGAAGGATTCCCGGAAGCGGAAAAGGACAATGGTTCCGGGTTAAAGGACAAGGGTTCCGGGTTAAAGGGAGATGGTCGTACTATCCATATCTTTATAAAATATTAATGTAAATAGGTTGTTCGCACTTACATCATGTAAATATTGTCCCATTTTTACATAATAATTAACCAACGTCTTCAAGAGATAAAATCTACCTATGTCAGTGGCCATTTAGTACTATGCTGTCTATGTGGAAGAATTTGAATGGGGTAGCCTACATGAATTATTTAATTAGGCTACCTCCTTTTTCGTCTAATTTTTTTTGGCGGGGTGGGGGATGGGGGGGGGGGGAGCGGTTCGATCAGTTTTCAAAATGCTTACACTTATATCACGGCTTGTCAGTTTAAGGCAGGAGGAAACACGCAACAACTGTAGCGTTGAAGGTTGCAGTAAACATGCGAGCACCGGTTGGTATTAACAGACCATGGATGCATTAGGCTACTGTCATTGCTCTAAGACTAGTGGCAACTCGGAGTCAATACATAAATACGTAACGTATACTAACCACCAGATGTTGTCGTGGTCTGTGTGCCGATGGTGGTTCTAGGTTTCTGCGTGGTTGGTCTCGGGGTGGGGGTGGTGGTAGGCCGTGGGGTGAGGGTAGTGACAGGACTGGGGGTGGGGGTTGTCGGGCTGACAGGGGTAAGCTTTCCGCACGTTTTACAACAGTTATCCGAGTACCGCGTGCCGTCGTTGTACACGTAGTCACAGTACTGTGCATTACAGCCTTGAACCTTGTCCCCGTACTGGCAATCTGAAACCAAGATGAGGCGTAAACATTTTCAGCGGTAAAAGGTTAGGTTATATTTTAATTGAGCACTAGTCCTGACTTACTGAGTTTCGACCATATGCGTCAATCTTAGTCCCGACAACACATAACATATAACGACAACACTTAACATATAACGACAACATATAATATATAACGACAACATATAATATATAACGACAACACATAACATATAACGACAATATATAACATATAACGACAACGTATATAACGACAACATGTAACATATATCGATAACATATAATAAGATAGCAGTAACTTCAGAAATCCTAGAATCCAACTGGTTCTCAGGGATTCCTTTAAAATTATTTGGGATTTTATTTTGAGCTAGAATAGTTGTGCCAATGTTAGCCGTTGCAATTATACATTGGAGTTGATGAACTGTGAGCATCATGTTAAAGCCTTGATGCAAACAGACTATCACCATCATCCGTAGCATTAAAATATAATCTGATAAACTCTCGATAAACCGGACAGTCATAAAGCGATATAATATTAAAGAGTATTTAGTATCGAGTTCTTACTTGGATCCCCGGTGAGGTATCTATTGCAGGAGGCGCAGCAGCGCTTCCTCACAACCGTCTGGTAGCAATACGCAGACTGGTCTCCGTCTGTGAACTCCGCGCACGTCTTGTTCTGGAATGACAATCCGGTTTGGTCGCCATGGACACACCCCTCTGAAGAAAAAAGAAGCAATAGGTTTTCAGCCTCGTTCCCAGTTTGAGAAGCCATGCGTACTATTGTACACGTTAATTTGCTATCTAAAAATCAACGATTTATCAAATCTAAACGCAAACTGAAATGGGTATATCGTCTCGTTTTGAATATTACATACAGACGTGATTGGAAGTTTTACATGGATGTGAGACAAGAAAGAACTTACCAACAGCCTGTGGAGCGTTCGGCGAATACTGGCATTTGCCGTCGATACACCACTGAAAATAATCCGTAAACTTCAGTGAGAATATGTCTCCGAAACGTAAAATTAGCTATAGTATCGAGACGTACAGATAATATATAAAGTCATCCGGGTGGTCAGTTCTTGTAACGGAAGCACTGGAAACCAGGGGAAGTAACTCTAAGAAGGCCGATTGTGCTTATCGGAAATAATTATGGGAACGTGATACTTCAAGGAAATGTTTTGAAAAAAACCTACTCAAGACCAAGTATTACAAAGTTACTTTCTCAAATAACATAATATAGCAGCCATTACCTTCCTGTCCCCGCACGACGTGCCACGGGCGGCATCGTGTTGGAAACAGGTTCCGGTTGTTTCCGGATTCAGACAGAACATGGAAGTACACAGGTTAGTGGTGGAATTTCCGAACTCCGGACCCTGAAAACAGTGAACAAATATTAGACACAATCTCGAATAAAACCTAGGGCTTAAACATTACGGTCACAGAGACGTATGGTAGTGTATGAAACAGCCTTCAGTGAGTCTGTATCTCAAGGATGAAATAATGCTGTTAATATCTAACGTAGTAATATATTATATACATATGCATGTACCGCGTATACTGCTATAATCCTGTTCATTCAAATAGAGCCCGTGTTTTGTATTTTTCAATTCATAAATTACACGGGTGTCAGAGCCGAGTTTGCTTTAAGTTTTCGTGAAAACGGACCAAAACCCGTTAGATTGAGAATTTAACAGAGTTTTAAACATTGCCACTATATAAATGTCATCGTTGCTGTTTGGGTTTCTACGTCACGAAATCATTACCATATTACCCACATGCCTCTGAGAACGTGGGAGATTTTGACTAGGTCACTATACATTTAGGTAAGCTTCTGTAGTAATAATAAGCATTTGTTAATTTACATACAAACTATGGCATTGTATCAATTATTAACTATGTATCCTGTTTGTAAGCTATCGACTGCTTCCCAGTAATATTTTTTTTAATAAAAGCTAAAATAATAAAGCTTAATAAAGCTAGCTGTATGTAATATATAGATAAAGCGATATTGCACATGCTGCGGATGGTACATAACCAGAATCTACTTTTGTTTGGGTCCGTTTTCATGAAAACATAAAGCAAACTCGGCTTTTACTACCTGTGTCATTAATCAATTAAAATATACACGGGATCTATGTAAATGAATACGACTATAGTTGTCTGTTTATTAATCATTGCGGCAACTAAGAGGAGTTTGTTATTCGTGAGGCTATTTATTCCCACGAGAGACTGACCAATCAGAACTCACCAGACAAAGACGGGACATGGGGCCGTGTATCATTTGGCACTGTTGGTCAGGGTCATACAACTGACCCGGATGTCGACTGCTGATGTCCGGTATGGACTGTTGGAAGGCTTGGTTCCTAAGACACTGCATGCGATACCTAACGGAACAAGGGGATGTACTGTTTAGTCAGACAAGTTTAATATACATGTAACTGCACCTGTATCCTTCTGTTTCATACACAGTCGTACAGACCGGAAATCAGAGAGGAGACCTAATCCTAAGCCGGATGATTGTATTTTAATTTGGAATTTATGTTCGATTTCACGTTCGATTTCCTTTTTGAATATGGAAATCCAAACTTGCTTTGCTACAAGAGCGTAATTAACATACGCGTATGCGGAACCTTTACAAGCGGGGAGGGGTGAGTGGTACACACATATGAGATCGTTACTCTTTTATTTAGGAAATATTTGCATTTTAAAATACAACTTAAAGCTCCCATTTCCACTCTCTAGGTGAACCAAAAGGTTTACGCTATGTCTCAGCATATTAGTGATTGCTCAATACTCACGTAAACATAGAGGACGCGGAAATAAACGTCCGGAAATAATCGACAGAACACGAGGAGAAGAGCCAAGGATTCTGTAAGTTGCTAGGCGACGACTTGTATGTCCCCCCAGACATAATGAACCGATCCGTCGGTTTGCACTGATTGTCATGACCGTCATGCTTTGCTCCCAGACTGTCAAAGTAGAAGATATGTGAGGTACGTCATCATCAAATGCGATGATTTGTTTTCATTAAAGAAAATATCAAATAGAAGTAAGATAGAATAATGTTTTATTGACCAAAGGCGAATTCTTCTTGCATTACACATAAAACAACACATGACAAAACAACACGATAGACAGAACGTTAGTATCATCGGTCTCATAGACAGTACATAACAATATTGTATTTGTAAAATAAATTAAGATATTATCCAAAAGCAATTATTTTAAAAATTCATTGCCATTTGTATTCTCAATATAACAGTCTCGTGCAATCCTTGCAACCTCTGCAGCCTGAGTCAGTCATAGTAATTGAAATTTTACCAAGAAATGAAATTCGTCACCAACCTCTACGTGAAGTAAAGTTAATATTCTATCTACGTTCAGTAGATTTAGCCACCTGTCTGTTTCTATTGTTAACCTATTGTTCGATGTTCTGAGCTTGATAAATGACACTGATTATTTGCAACAGCTTTTCAAATATGTGATAAACAGTGTTTTGTTATCAAAACACTGTCCATTTTGCTAAATAAACAGAGTATAACGATGTGTTTTCTTATGACATGAATCTTCACAAAATGTATCGTCCGGATATCTGAATATAAATTATACTTAATTTGTCTATTTGGTTCTCGGAAATGTCATACCGTAAACGGAAACCGAATTAGCGGTTATCCGAGTCATTTTATGAAGGAAGACTTTGGTTCCCAGTAAAAACCGCGCGGATAGCGAGGGAACAGGATGTTTGAAGTCCGGTTAAACGGAGGTCGATTTTATCTGGTTCCTGCTGGCCAGAAAGACAAGGCACTGTGAGGAGCTTTGACATACAGGTTCGTGTGGGTGTGAAAGAATTCCTCGCACATACCTGTGTCCCAACTCATGCGTGGCTGTGTCCACACACTGGAATCCACCAAAGTCTTCCACCAGAGATATGCTTCTGCCGTCATCCCGACACATGGTGCCAATATAGGCAAGCCCTAAAACATATACATCCATATAGGTATTAATTTATTATTAGTAGTAGTAGTAGTATCATTATTATCATCATTAGTAGTAGTAGTAGTAGTAGTAGTAGTAGTAGTAGTAGTAGTATGTTATTTATAGGTATTAATTTATTATTATTATTATTAGTAGTAGTAGTAGTAGTAGTAGTAGTAGTAGTAGTAGTAGTAGTAGTAGTAATAGTAGTAGTATGTTATTGTTATTATTATTATTATCGTTATCACTGTATATTGTAGAAAAGGCATTTCCCAGAATAAGTATATTAATTAATTTATTAACGTATTATGAATGTATATAATAATAATAATAATTAATTTTATTAACGTATTATGAATGTATATAATAATAATAATAATAATAATAATAATCGTATCCTAATATATTACAATTGACAACTTACTAGCATCTCCCTTAACCAAATCATCTACAAATCAAACTTTCTAGTCATTGGACTATTTGTCATGTAAAAGTTCAATAACAAACACACGTTCAAACACATAGCTTTCCTTGACTGTCCTAGCTGACAGCAAAACACAATACAAAGTATTTATAGAGTTAAAGTATCGCAAGTACACGTATATGATTTATTAGTTTTAATACAAGATGGGTCGATATTACCTGAAGTTGCTTTGGACTTTACGTTGTTGACGATGGTGAAGAGGTCGTATCTGAAAGAAAAAACGGTACACTTTACTATGAATTGTTGTTTAAAATAATAATTAATGTGTAAGGCAATAAATGCACGCCTGTTTTACTGAGATAGTTTTGTAGTAGTACTAAATTAATAGAAGTCATGCTAATCGCAATGGATATTTTAATGCGCAAGACTCAATACCTAAAGCATTGTCAAAGCACTGCATTATTTCCGACTTCTCAACTCACTGGGGAGTATTTATAAATGAAAATGAAAACAACGTTGTTGACTGATGCTTTGAGAGTGTTATTTTCGGTAGTATTTTGTGTGCATATCAATAGCTAGATGCCTGGGAAGCGAAAAGACGGAGGTGGAGGGTTAACACATACCCTGTGAACATCATCACGTGGTCGTTGTCTGGCAACGAGGTTCTGGCCACCCAGTCACGGAGATACACGAGCACGCTGTCCGAGTCAACTTCGCCACCAGTCGCACTAAGCTTACGGTAGGTCTCCGTCCATGGTGCATCGTTTGCAGTCTGAAATAATACACAATCATTGACAACGTGTCATCGTTAAGATCCAAAATGTTCATGATGTTGCACGGTGTCTTCTTGCCTGTTTATGATTTCTACAGGCCATAATCTAATTAAAATAATACTACATGGCACCAATGTAATTAAATCAATATCAATGTTCGCTCTTCATTGGCCTGTATTTCGCTGGTTACGTCACTATTACAGTTTTACTATTGTCTATTGTACAGTGCAAATGTCCAATGTCTCAGGAACGTCCATTTTGGATATTATTTTAATTAGACTGACCAGTATGGCATCATATTATATAATAATGCACATAACATGACCGTAGTGAGTAATATGCACATAGAACACAGTGGTAATGGGAAAATAATACCCGGTACTTATTTTTAACCATCGACTCAATTATTCGGTTGCTTCCAACACATCCGGTCAGATTTTACCAAAAACGGAAGTGTCCGCTGTATTGAGGTCAGATTTTACCAAAAACGGAGATGTTCGTTGTATCGGGGTCCGATTGTATTATGAAATCGTCAGACAATGCCGGATAACTTGGGGTTAATGAGAAATAGTTTCAGAAAGACATAAATTATAGCACTGTACAGAGGTCTCTTCCGATGTATTTACCTTGGCGACGTAGAACCCAACCAGTCGTACGTTGATAATGAAACTGAGATCCTGTATGGCTTTATATCTGAGATTCACCTAAAAACAACAACAGAAATACTTATCGGGAAACGAGACATTGCATAGCTACATCTACGCGTATACAATGGTGGCGGTATTATTAAAGGTAATTTAACAGGATATTATTTCAATGTATGACGGATTTTAAAGTACCACTTCAAGGTTCCTCCAAATAACTACAGATTAATTAAATTAATTAATTAGCCTGGTTTGCAAACCATGATCAGGGCCCCGTTATTAATGACACTTGTAGCTACAATGGATTGTAAGTTAAAATTTGAGGACCCGCAACAAGTGTAATTACATTGCATGATACACTTCTACCGCTGCAATACTTGAAAATCTGGTTAGCTAAAACTATTGTAGCGATACAAGTGTTTCATGAAAACAGACTTACACTAATAGTGGGTCCCTAAAATTTTACTTACGATCAATTGTAGCTGCACGTGTTCTGAGAAATGGCGCCCAGGGCGTACGACATGCTGCTACGATAACAGAAAATGACGTATACCGAAGTGTGCTGGGATGACTAGTACGACCCTTTCGTTAACCGTAGGCCTCCAGTGCAATTCTAAGTGATAGTTAACCCTTCGTTTTGGCCGTCTCCGTCGAGATGCTATTTGGAGGAGTTATTTTGAAAGCAGGCCAGTACTTGCTGGATGTCTCCGACAAGCTATGCAGAGCAAAGGGAAGAAGGGGACGAGCCCTTCAACCGGAAGTCTTACCCCGTTCATTACGTATGCGTAATAGCGCCTGATGTTTTGCAACGCGTCCAGCTCCTTGAGCGCAGGAATCTGCTGCTGACTGCTATCATACCACCTGATACAAAACATGCACGATTTTATTCATCATAATTGAAAAAGAAAGAAAAAAAAACGTCATATTAATGTCACGCGTGGAACATAAATATTAATTTGAAAATAGGCATTTGTTACCAGACTAAATAATTTACAATTGCCTACGGGCACACAATTGCAAGCGTTAGCTCTTCCTTCTAGAATTTCTTTCTTACTATGCAAGTATTAGCTTATTTAGGACATAAAAACATATAATTTGTGTAGTTCAGGAAAACCTTTAAACTGGAGTCTTTTCCAAAGCCAGACGTGTTTGTGATAACGCTATGAGTATTCGAGGGTTTTCCCCTCAATTTTCGCGAGATGACGAGAACTTAATTATACGCCACTGTTATGTTTGCTGGCGGGTTTGCAGAACAAACGGGTCATCTGCCAAGTGAAATAGCAAACTTAAGTCGTGCTAACATTTCTTTAACTTGTCCATCGGCTGATTTGGTTCTTTCAATGGAAATAGTTCAAACCCAATGGCGATTATGAGACCATAGCACTCTCGTAAGTGCAAGATGCCCTTGTAAAAGATTCTGAGATAGCTACGAGAGCGCTACGCCTGTGGTCTCGTAGTAGATACGAGAGCTTTGAGAAATGTTACCCAGGTATATACCTTACAGGGCGCCACTTCATGAAGCTCTCGTATCCATTAAAAATCATGTTGCGCTCTTGTATCAATGTTTTTGGCACATCACTTCCAAACCGCTATGCTCATTTATTCTCGCTAAAAACAAAGGGACTGCTGTCATTTCTCGGTAGCGATGAGAGCTTCGTTAAAGGGTACCATTGGCTGCTGTGCTGCTGTTTTCATTGCGTGGTTTAATTCTTATTTTCACGTAAATTAAGCACTCTTACTTTTTATAAATCGCGAAATCCACCAGGGCGAGTACATCAATGTATGCCTCGCTTGTCTGTCGTTTGGATCGTCCGTGACTGGCGTATTTAAGTGGGGTGAAGTCGTCATTCTCTTTAATAGCGAGACCAGGTTCTGTAAATTCTGAAAATTGAATAAAATGCTCGTAACGGTGGACTTTACATCATATAAATAACACGAAAGCATGTGTAGAGGTATGGCTGCCAATTGCATAGTAGACGTTTATCTTATAGCTGTGACGAGCAAATTAACAATGAGGTTCGCTATGTATCTGTATTTAGTGTAGACAAAGTGATAAAGTGGGTAGACAACCCTTTGAGGTAGAGGATGAAGGGGAAATAGAGAGAGAGAGAGAGAGAGAGAGAGAGAGAGAGAGAGAGAGAGAGAGAGCGGATAGAGGGAGAGAGAGAGGATAGAGGGAGAGAGAAGATAGAGAGAGAAGATAGAGACAGAGCGAGAGAGAGAGAGAGAGATGCAAACAAACAAACAAACATACACAAACACACACCACATTTTCCTACGTTAATGTTTTCTTGAATGTGTTTTGTATATATAGGAAATCGCCTAGAGCCCAATGTGATCACGCTGAACTAAGCTTACTACAAGTATACTTCCTTCTACGTTCTTGTCGGCCCACTCCCCGATGTATGTAATGCTCACAAACTGACCCAGGGGGTCCTACTATGGACAAGCTACGTATGTTGCACTCATTGCCCCTGGGTAGCACACAACAGGCTTAATTGTGGCATAACAACTTGTTTGGCCAGTTGTACAAGTTGGTTAGCTTTCATCACAGCTGTGTCTTTAATGACATAATCTAGCGACTGTCAATATGAAGAAATCGAAAATTGCTCTGATAAATATGTCCAAAAATGTGAGAATATAGATGGCCCCGATAAAAATCTTAATCGTTTCATATTTTATTTTATATATTTTTACAATAATTCCAATCTTTTATAATCATTTTTTTCTTCTCACAATATGTTCCATTTTAAAAATCATTGCTATCTTTACAATAATGTCACTTTTAATGTTTTTAAATCATTTCATTTCTTCACAATCATATCATTCTTTTACAATCATTCTTCCACGGTCATTTCAATGATGGCGTTGTCCCTGACACCATTTTGGTGTTTTATTAACTTAAGCAAAGGGACGATATATTTCTAGTGACTGCAAGTCAAGCATAGCTGTCACAGGTGTTAACCTGCACTAAATGCCTCTAGATGTTTTTTTTCTTCTCGGTGTTGAACGTCCTGTGAAGTATGCGGTAATAATGAGTCACCTGGGGGTATTCTGTAGTCGTTTCCCATAGCTGTAGGCTTGTGTTCGATTATGTCATATTCATCATGACTCTGTCCAGAATCCGCCTCTCTGCGCCTGCGCGAAGCCTTGTCCATTGTATAATAGTTTCCGTCAAAGAACAAAAAACCATGCTGCCAAAAAAAAATCATTAAATCAAAAATATATTCATGTCCACAGGAATAATTATATTTTATATCGTATCAATATATTTTTACATGTATGATATTTTAATTTTATTATAATTATTCAGAGTTCTTTCCTTTGTCATCACAGGTGTGACCACATGAAATTCTTATTATCTTTTACACAATTAACTCCGAGTTTTATTCGATGCTGAATAGGTTGTCAGGGGTATATAACATCTAGTGACACAGTTAATGTTTCTGATCGTCGTGTTGAAGTGTGTTAATGATCCAGACTTACCAGCATTAAGTCTACTTTGTCGACGGTCAATTGTTGGCACGTGACCGTAATGGCCGCCTTTTCAGCCTCGTTCTGATATTCAGCACTGTCCTGGAAATGAAGTTTTTAATATTGTTTTATGCAAGTATATTAAATTAAAGAAAAACAATATATATTTTCTTTTTAATATGTATGCCCTTGCATATGATGGAATTTCTAAAATGAAATAAATAAAATATATAAACTAAATATGCAAAAACATGCTTAGTATGTTAGTCAACAGAAATTAAGTTAATTTCAAAGACTTCTTGGTTGGAAGGTTGGAAATACCATATCATAAAATATATATTATGATCACATGCAAAATTCCCATAATTAGGTTGAGATAGATTATACTATTAGCCGTCAATCAAAATTTTACTTTCGAAATACAGCACAATTTTAGATGAAAGTTCATGCGATCTAATAGTTTGAGTGACAGTTTGTGCCCCCAAACGCCGGTGCTAAAATATAATTATCTCATAAAACGCATTAATTACTGCCAGCGGCAAATAATTGATGAATCGATAAAGAAATACAAGTTAACATTTCAACCCAAAAATATGCTTTGGGATATAGAGAATTGCCTTGGGCTAGTTGACATTACGGACAAGAAGATGTCCATAATTAAACAAAATTAGTAAAATCATTGGACTTGGTTTTATTTCGATCGCTAGCTTTGCACATCATCATCATCATTATATTATCATCATCATCGTAATAATTAACAATACCCACTTATAATGCAATATGCAATCCACGCTCAGAAATATGCTATATTATTATTGTGCCCAATTGCATAGAACAGTTGTAGCTACAATTGATTGTAAGACCCGCTACAAATGTAAGTCGCACGAACCACTTTTATCGCTAAAATAGTTTTAGCTAACTATAACTAATTCATGTATTGTAGCGATAAAAGTGTTTTATGCATTTGACTTACACCTTTACGGGTCCCTAACATTTGACTTTCAAGCAATTGTAGCTACAGCTGTTCTGAGCAACGGGGACCAGGCTGGGTTCAAGTCAATGGATTAGTGGACAATCACTTTCCTTCTCAAATCCCTGGGGAGTATGCTCATAGCTCCTGATTTCTTACCTGAATGTCGGGAAGGGATTCCTTTGCAAGCCCTCCTCGTTGGTTGACACTATGTACAAACACCGGGGTGTTGATGAGGACATCTGTATTTTTGTATAGGGGTAGTGAGAGTAATTTCCCGTCGACTTCCACTGTGACTTCGACGGTGTTCGGTAAAATACACCCCTTACTCTGTCTTTGACTCGCCTCCGAGATACGTACCAATGCTGAAAAGAGACATTTATTCTGTATTATATCCCATGCAAATAAGTGTCGATGGGTACATGGATGGCTAGATCGATAGATGGGTGGATGGATGGATATTTAGATGGATGTATGGATTAGATAGACAGATGCATTAATATATGGATGGATAGATGGATGCATGAATGAATGAAAAATGTATTAGTTCTACATTAGTAAACGAAATCTGAAAGAAACAAATCGCACTTGTCGTGAAACTGTAGTTTTATCAGAATATGTATTAAATCGTTTTTTGGTGTTTTTTTTAATATCTTTTACCAATGCTAAGATAAACTTGAGACTTTAAGTGGATGGGGGAGAGAGAGAGAGAGAGGGAGAGAGAGAGAGAGAGAGGGAGAGAGAGAGAGAGAGAAAATAGAGAGAGGGGTTTTATTATTTTTAATTCTGCTTTAAATGATTAGGCAGACATGTAATATTATCAACCTCAGATTGGAAATACAAGGGTATATTTGTTAAGTACCGGTATGTTCCTTGCCAACAACTACGTGTGTCTGTGTGTGTGTGTCTACCCCTTTCTGATCCACTTAGGCTGTTTGCATGACCTGGGTGTTAAGAACTGGCCATAGTTGAGCAGATGGCGTTGAAAATGTTACGAAGAAGTATTGGTGTGATGTGGTGTGTGGTGGTGTGTGGTGTGATGTGGTGTGATGTGGTGTGTGGTGTGTGGTGTGTGGTGTGATGTGGTGTCATTTATATCACTTGAAATTCAAACGTATTTCTAACTTCTGTGTAATAGTTAGTTCATCTCAAAGACGTTGAAGAGACATTCTTTCCATAAAATGTAAAATAAAAATCATTCAATTAATAGAAAATAATTACTTCCAACGTCTTTTACGAGAACTACCGCATAGTCCAGTATACTGCCTATTAAAAGCATTGGTAGCCTTTGTCCTAATTTGTCCGCTTTGTGTATATGATTCTGGCTAATTGGGGCTTCAAATAAATGCCATTTGAAAGTTCCACAGTTCCTTGTAAAATGTACAATGAACCTTAATTGTTGCTCGACGAACCCAGTCAGTGAGTCACAGTGCACACTTATATTGACCAGTGACGGGTATCAATTAATGACATCATCGAGATCCTGGTCTTTGTAAACAGAAAACACCGGGTTAAGACCTGTAGTCTGGCGGTGTCTGGATATGAGAGAGAATACAAACTCAATGATTGTACCATTTGTAATTATACCTAATATCACTTGATAAGATAGTTTACCCGCGGTCTCGATATAAAGGTTTACTGATGAATTCACCACTACTCACCAAAATTGTGTAATTATACCCCCAAATATCTCCATATATCACCAATTAATATATTGAATAATGGAAGTGAGTGAACTGTTGTTTTACATTGCAATGTGATTTAATTTTATATTTAAAATAAAAATAATAAATAATTAATCATTTAATTTATTTAATAATTACTGTAAAACAAGTTAAACGGTTAAATTAAAGTAAGTTGTATAACGTCGCTCGCTCTTCGTATGCTCTCATGTATTTATTTACAAATAAAAGTTAAATTAATTCGTTATGAATCATGAAAAGAAACCGTATTAATTGACCTGTTTCCTGTGGCCGGAGATGAGAGGTCACACATGTGGTCAGCGAGGGTCAGAGGGTCACATATTTCTACTTCATGTCACAGGGACGGACAGCAAAATATTGATCACACCCGTCGAAGTCAATTAACGTAAAAAAACATGTAGACATAACTACGTTGGTTGATAGTGTTTGTGAATAATTAGTATATATATATATACTGAATTAGTGCACTTTTACAACAGTGCGCATTATCGACAAATCACGAAACGCCACCATCCTATCACAGAGATGGTCACCAAACCGAAATAAATGTCTCGTTTTGGAAAATTAAGGTGTAACATGCAAATATGCATGTATGATGTCCACATAAAAACATGAAAATATATCAGTATCGAGTATATAGATACAGATGAGTCGAAATAACTTGACAATATATCATTATCCAGTAGTATATGTAGGTATGCACGTGTACAAAACTTACTAAATATATCACTTTTCACTTCAGTATTATTTATATATGATATGCATAAATATTTATGTACATCATAATATAACGCATGTATTGTCATGAAATTGTAAGCAATGCTCTAGATTGTCTATTGTTTAAGTATTTGAAGAAAGTATGTACTACATATATGGCTGTAATCTATATTTTTAACATCTCTCTCTCTCTCTCTCTCTCTCTCTCTCTCTCTCTCTCTCTCTCTCTCTCTCTCTCTCTCTCTCTCACTC
>JAUTBT010011845.1:0-23779 GCA_032361225.1 Lepetodrilus schrolli
ATGCAGCTTGTTGCCACTTATGTAGTAGACATATCAAATGCACATTCTTACAGGTAAGATACGTTTGACCATAACATATGTCAACAATCTGTGATTGTAAACTATGAAAATGGTTCTGAGTGCACATTATTCATCACTAGCTACGCCCATGACATTGTACTTCAGTGATGATTGTATGTGGTAAACATGAAATAGTTATACATTACCTTTATATTAAATCAGTTTTTTCTCCAACTGTTTACTGCATTACGCCGCACCAACTCTTCTTTCTGCTTTAATACTGTCCATGATTCATATGCCATATCGAACGCTGACATCTTGCAATAATTACTGAAATTACGTTGATAAATGCAATCTCATTTCAATAAATATCTAAATGTCTAATAATTTATATTCACACAAATCGACATTTAAAAGTAAAATTAACATATTTAGAATAAACTTTATTATATATGCTAACCAGATATGCAACATTCTGCGTAATGTTCTATCTGTTATTTATGTCTACTCCAGCTGTTATGTAATGACACGAAAATAGAGTATGCGTTGTGTCCGGTTATAAATATAATCGGCGTTCCGTCTTTTACCGCGTCCTTGACGAAAACAGTCATACACAGCTTTGTTTTTCAGATTCCAACTAGAAATGCAGGATTATCATAATGAATTGATGTGGCAGTTGTGTAGCACCTGTTTACACCGCAGTGGCTCAATTATATGAGAAGTAGATCTTGATCTAGACATTTAATCAAGTGTGTAGCAGCTGTGATGGTTGTAGTTTAAAGGGATTCAGTTTTCGTGCACTCTTTATCCACCCGATGACTGTTGTAATCGTCAAGCTATGCGCTTATTATTTTATTGTATGTAAACCATGTGTGCTTATTAAAACGCTCAGTGGTATATTAATATGGCCTACCAGAGTATATCAAGACTGTAGATCCATATACGCCGACTGTATCAGCTGGTGTATGCACATCACTTCAGTTTTCGAGGACATGTCCTCTGTACAAAATTGATTTTACATATAAATCAATCACGTCTTATAATTGGTAACTATATCCACTGGTAACTATTATCTATTGATCGATTGACAATGGGCAACAAAGTTTTATTTGATTTTAGCAATTCAATCCATCACAGATTATTCAATTTCTGTCAAAAGTCTTATAATTCTTTTCTTCTCCGTATCTAACTCCAACCAACATTAATTTATTTACAATTTCCTGTTTCAGACAATATGAAACAACTTAAAAATTGCCTGAGATGCTGTAGCATGTTAAGAAAGCTGACATTATCAGTATCACGTGTCGCACAAGTTTCCTGTCGACATGATGAACATAGATCTACACACACCACGTCCGCTATCCCTCACCGGAATTGCCTCGGTCTACTGTCGAATACATGGGAAAGCACTCTGTTGTTGCCACACGTGCAGTCACGTGGGACACGGATATCGTTGGCGTGCAGAGCTCGGAGCAGCATCGGTGGCGCGCGAGGTCCGAATGACACCGACAACGAAAGTCCGACACACAGTCGAGGCACCTTCAAGAAAGATGCAGTCTTAGACTCTGCATGGGTGAGTTTGGCGACAAGATTATAGGATAATATAATTACGATATTAATATAAGATTATGAAACATGATGTAATTGACAAGATTTTGGAATTATGACTTGACAAAATTATAAGAATATCATGTGACTGACAAGATATTTTTAGATTATGATATGACAAACTTATGAAATTATTATATGAAAAGAGTATGAAGTGTTGTGGTTTATTTGCAGTTTAGCCATATTACTGCATACTATTAATTTTGTACTGTTAAATGGATATTTTATGTGCTCCTTTTACAATTTCACCTTTTAAGTCTGCTTCCCCCATTTTAGTGGAGTGGCTTAGGGGAATGATCGTGACAGGATGGCCCAAAGTGTCAAATTTGGCACAGTTGTACCTTAGGACAATACAAGACATTTTAGAGGGGGCTTCCCGATTTTAAAGGCCACTGTCAAGGTCAGTCAAAGGTCAAATGTATATGATTTTAAAATTCACCATATTACACTAGTTAATATGATGTTTATATACTCAAAACAACTATTTGAAGTTTGAAACACCAACTACTATTAATATTTCATAGGGTAATTTGCATAAATCCAAAATGGCCACCATAGTGCTAAAAGTAAAACCGCCATACCTCTAACAATACTTCACTTATGCTAGTAGTTTGCTAATAAATTAGAAATTAATGTTCACACAAATGTCAATTAAATATGTTCACATGATCATGAATATACCATTTCTAATGCTATTTGCTATTCATATTACAACAAAAAAATTCAAACATGATCAGTATAAGTATATTTACATAGTGCTTCCATGCACCAGGACGTACTTGAAGCGCTGATTTGTAAAGCATCAGTCCTATTTAGGAGAGTGAATATGTATGCCATAAGCAGAGTTTGGAAGGAGACTTAGCAGGGACAAGTCCTTCAGCAAATAGGCATGAAGCAACAAAGAACATAATTTCACTCCATATCGAGTAGATCTAGGAAGTAGCAGTCAAAAGATGCTAGTATGTTCTACTATTCAATCATATGTTTACTGCCATATTTACTAGATAATTATTTGTTGCAATATAAAAATTAATTACAACCAGTAGAAGGTATCTAATTTATATTTTTTGTTAACATAAATTAATTATGATTGTATATACAAAAGACAAGAAAACAAGATGTATTGTTAGCGGTATGGTGGCCATATTGGATTTTTGCAAAGTAGTGCTTTATCTGATTATGGTACTTGGTCTTTTTAAGTAATAACAAATTATATTAACTGATAAAATATGGTGAAAATTACATTTTTATTAATATTTGACCTTGAGCTGACCTTGACCCTGGGCGTTAAAATTGGGCAGCACCCGCTAAAAATTTTCGTCTGGCCCTAAAGTACATGTGTGCTAAATTTGGTGCTTTGGGCCAACGTGTCACAATATCACCTACTTGAGCCACTCCACTATTTACAATGTTGAATACCAGCTCGTCTTTCCATATCCCAACCTTAAAAATAATCCCATCTGCTGGCCTGATAACTTCTAAACATGTTGTTTACTTGTATGAATTTTTGTGATATTTATACATTGATATTAAAATACACAGGACATTCTCTTTATAATATATGGCTAGTGGTAAAATTGCTCATTACTAACTTATTCTTTTCATTCCAGGCTGTACGATTAGCAAATGAAAATGGTATGTATTTGTATGACATTTAGTAGATTTGTAAATGATTGTCTATAAATAAATACAAAAAATATTTCTCGTCAGAAATGAATTTTGTCAACACAGTTGTTAGCATCGATTCCAGCACTTTCACAGTATTTAATGTCACGTCGACTTTTTCCAAACATTTCCCAGCATTTCTGTGTATTTTTTCTGCCAGGTTATCTCTCCTGGTGTAGGAATACATACCTGGCCAGTGCTGTGGCGTGTGGTATGCAGGCAGAGGGAGCTTTTGATATCTCACAGGTCGCAGCTCACGGTAAGAGGTCAAGGTCATGTTGATTGTAATTATGGTCATCACAGTTGTACAGTGTATTGACCATTTTGAACAAGATTTGTAATCATTTACAAGAAAAACTAACTTGCCACAAGCTAAATCTTGCAATGGAGTGGCTTAGTGACTAAACTGTGCACTTTGGGTTAAAAGCATGAAATTTGGCAGAAATAGATATGGGGCCAACTGAAATTTTCCAATATGGCCACCAAATCCAAGATGGCGACCGTAAATTTTATTATTTTTTTACATTAATCAACATAACACATATGATGTTCACAAAATACTTTCAAATGATGTACTAAGGTACTTTATTTTCCTTGTGATACTATACACATAATGATTCACCTGAAAATTCCAATATGGCCACCAGATTCAAAATGATCGCCAGCAAATGAATAAAATACAGCATTTTCAGATGTAATGTCAAGTTATTTTCAACAAGAAGCACTCAAACTTTGCATATTGTTTTATTTCATCAGTGCTATCAGGTTAAGTCAACCAAATTTTTGGAAATGTTTTCAACACAGTGTAAACATGATAAACAAACATATTGTGGTGGCCATATTGGATTTATCATCCATATTTAAAATGGTTTATCTACCCACAATATCAATTAAACGAATACCTGCCACTGTGGAACTATGGATTCAAAGTTTGGCAACACATATCTTATGACAAAGCTTTTTTATGTAAATAAATGTAAAAAAATAATTAATTAATGGTGGCCATCTTGGATTTTGAAAATGGTCGGTTGACTTAACCTGATAGTACTGTTGAAATGAAACAAATTGCATAGTTCGAGTGCTTCTTTGTTGAAAAAAATGCTTATAATTGGCATTATGTCTAAAAATATCTGTATTTGATTGAATTGGTGGTGGTCATCTTGAATTTGGTAGCCATATTGGAATTTTCAAGTGAATCATTAAGTGTTTTGTATCACATGGAAGATACCTTAGTACATCATTTGAAAGTATTCTGTGAACAATTATATGTGTCATGTTGATTAATGTCCAAAAATAATCTAATGTATGGTTGCCAATTTGGTTTTGGCAGCCATATTGGACAATTTTGGTTGGCTGCATATCCATATTTTCTTGTATTGGGTTGAACATATCTGCCAAGTTTCATGCTTTTAACCCAAAGTGCACAATTCGGCCCTTTGTTGACACTTGGCCACTCCACTATTAGTAATAAACAAAATGAGAAAATCTTACCAACCTTACCTAAAGGTTAATGGAAGTAACTCTAATCAGATATGCTGCATTTCAAAACATGTCTTCTTTGCCAAGGGGATGCCAAGAACTTGTCCCAGCCATAGGGTGGTGAAAATATTTTTGGAGGTGCCAAAGCAATATGTTTATGAAGTGAATGTACTTTGCATTTTTAGTTTCAATTTAGCCCCAAATGTATGTCAATATCTTTCATTGTATGCCTTTAACAATTAATGAATATTAATTAATTGTAACAGATCTCTGACCTCTGCCACAGGTGTGTTCCTATTGGCTGGACTCAACCTAACGTGGGGCACCATCAGCTACGTGACTCTGATCCTGGAGCTGCGGCGCCGTGTGCACATGTCGGTGTTCACGGCAGTCATCACCATCACCGGCGCCACGCTGCACCTCCTGGTCTGGCTCACCCTCGTCACCATGTACCTGGGGCTGTCTGAGGACGATCCACTTACTAATGAGGTTCTGCCGTTGGGCAAGGGAGACAGGGTGTGAGGAGGCATTGCACACCCTGGACCTGGACACACTGAGGAATCTCCCAGAGGTGTCACTAGCTGAGGAGGACCAGGGTGTGAGGAGGGAACCTCTTGGCCTAGGACTCTGAAGGAACCTCTTGTCCTAGGACTCTGAAGGAACCTCTTGTCCTAGGACTGGGGGAACTTCTTGGCTTAGGACTGGGGGAACTTCTTGGCCTAGGACTATCTGAGGGAACTTCTTGGCCTAGGACTATCTGAGGGAACTTCTTGGCTTAGGACTGGGGGAATGTCTTTGCCTAGGACTATCTGAGGGAACGTCTTGGCCTAGGACTATCTGAGGGAGCCTCTTGGCTTAGGACTCTCGGGGAATGTCTTGGCATAGGACTATCTGATGGAACCTTTTGGTCTGGGGATCGGGTACTTCTTGACCAAAGAATTTCTGAGGACTGAGGACAAGTGCCATCACACAAGAGGAACTGGTGTGAGACATACAGGATCATTTAACCCTTTCTCTGTTGGATATATGTATGCACCACTATGTAGGACAACTCGTTGACTTAACTACTGAGCCTAACTTGGAACTCTCTGATCCTCCAAGAGATGCTGTTCCAGATGTGCCAAGGCCTGCAGAATAAGTTAACCCTCTGTCTTCCAGGACAACTCTTGGTTGTTAATTAAGGATGCAATGTGTAACTGCTGTCAAACAAACTTCTAGGTTAGAAGTACTAAAACATGCTAAACTGCTAGAAACTGCTATCTGTCTTCCTCTGAAATCTGAAATCCATACAATGTTCAATTACTGGATATGTACATCGGTGAGGATGGATTTAATGTAGATGGCTAGTAACCCTAGACAGGGAACTCAGTGCTATTTAAATTGATTATAAATATTATTATTATTATTAATATTATTAGTATAATTATTATTATAGAACGTGATTGTCCCAAGGGAAATTTGTTATACATTGAATTGACCTCAGGTTTCTTTTAACATTACGTTCTTGATGAACATTATTCCAGTTCATTGCTGTCAAGGATGTTACAGATGATAATGCTGGATGTGTGTGCTTGATGTCTGTCACATGGTTATTGCTATTGACCCTCTCTCTCCCGGTTGTATTAGACACAGACCCAGCTTATTTGTCCATCTCCGGTTGCTGGAGGGGGTTAATATTATCTTTGTATGTTTAGCCATGCCTGAACATGAGGATTGTGTTTAGTCTGTTGAAGGAACCTGCAGGGATTGGAATATGTTGGCAATAGACAGTCTGTGTGTCAGATGATCTTCACAGATTTCACATGACTTTCATGGGGCATTGTGCATGTCATTATGGAGCTGTGTAGCTGGAGACTCCTATCAATTTTTAAAAGCTTTTATGAGCAGTTTTATACTAACTGCTCTTGGCTTGGCGAGTTAACTGTTCAGTGAGAATAAACATTTAATTCATGTTTGCTCCATGTGTGCTAATTACTATTCAGATGCACTGTCAAGGCAGAAGTAGATTCATCAATTTAATCAACCCAAATGTGTGCATGCCATTTCATGATATATCCCGGTCAGTATTTTTTTTAAATCAAAATAATTGTATTTCTTTGATTTAGAACATCGTTGGGAATGGGTGAAATATTCCCGCTGCAACATAAAGCACTAATTTATTCATTTATTTAGAACAGTCCTTATTTACATATAAACCACATGACAGTTATGGCAATAGTTCATATATCTGGAAATTAGATTCACATACTTTTCATGATGTAATCCAGCACTAACAATAGATTGAGGAAATCTCTTAATTTATGCAAAGTATTCATAGCGTATCTTATCTCCATGTTTGGTGTGCATGTTAAATGCATGTTCATTTATCACTGTTGACTCTTGATTGTTTCAATGAACATTGAACTGTAAAGACTGAGATCTAGTTACTGTTATGTAGTGAATTTTATGTTGCAATGTAATAAATTATTTTTACAATCTTTGATACATATACTTTTTTTCTGTAAGAGTGGAAGTGCAGTTATCATCGTTGGTCTTGTCAGTACCAGCCGGTGTTCGCAAGTTTACTGCAACATTCAGAGCTACGGTTGTTGCGGGTTTCCTCCTGCCCTAAACTGACAAGTTGTGATATACGTGAAAGAATCTTGAAAGTGACTCTAAACTCCAATTTAAAACATATACTTTTATAAAACTTGTTATGGGTTTACAGTGGAAAATTGACTCCGCATGTACTAAAAATATGTTTTATTCTGCTAATTAATTTTGCAAATACAGACGTGGGACATATAAACTGTTCAATGTAAGACATGCAACAACTGACCTCAGTGAATTGTTTATTGTATAAAATAGGTAACCTCATGCAGATTAATTTCCAGACACACAAGGCACTGCAAATCAATGTTGTACAGATGATATGAATTCAATATCCAGACATGATATAAAGAGGACCTCGGTTTTTCCATACATTGATCAGTCGTCATCATTTTGATGTTAAAACAGTTCACAGAGAACCTCAAATCTATGTCCAGATATTGTACAGAGAACCTCAAATCGACGTCCAGATATTGTACAGAGAACCTCAAATCGATGTCCAGATATTGTACAGAGAACCTCAAATCGATGTCCAGATATTGTACAGAGGACCTCAGATCGATGTCCAGATATTGTACAGAGGACCTCAGATCGATGTCCAGATATTGTACAGAGAACCTCAGATTGATGTCCAGATATTGTACAGAGGACCTCAGATTGATGTCCAGATATTGTACAGAGGACCTCAAATCCCAGACGTACACAGTACCTCAGTCAATGTCCTGACGCACAAAGGACCGCAAGTTAATATCCATTCGCTGTACAGAGGTATTCAATCAGTACATGTACAAATGACACCAATACAATTGAATGTCCGTCTATACAAAGGACCACAAGTGAATGTCAAACCATACAATACATGTACGACGCTAGCTGCCCCACACCTCAAATCTCCGTTGTCTAGACATATGCCTGTCCCTCAGGACCCTTCTAAGGGTCTTCCCGCTGGGGGATGTGGGTATAGCTTTAACGAACTCCACCCCACCACGGAGACGCTTGAATGGAGACACTTGATCTGTAAGCAAATGCTGCATTGATAATTGGGTAGGTATGCTATATATATATATATACTCCGTAATCAATAGGAAACTGACGGTTCCGTAGATTTACAGAGCAGGTACCAAAACAATTGCTACAGTGACGTTAAGTACCACGAGCACCACACTACCCGGTAAGTGCATGGTACTAGGTGAACGTACTAGATAACTCTGACTTGCGTTTCAGAAAGGGTCCTTCTGTAGTCCTGGGTTGTCCTATACGAAACGGCCGGCGTAACCTCTATATAGCCTTAGATATTAGTGCCAGCCTACCTGCTACAAGCGTGGAAAGCTCTTTCTCTGTGACCTCTCCATCCACTACGACAAAGGCTCGAGGCACCTCGCCGACCCCCGGAACCGGAAGTCCAATCACGGCGGCCCCGGTCACTGCTGGATGGTCCATCAGGATGCTCTCGAGGTGGGCAGGAGCTATCTGAAATTGAAAGAGTATGTATTGTCATGCAGATAGCACATGAATTTGATGAAAGTATTGTAATTAAAACGAGTTTGTGATTCTGTTTTAGTGTATCTACGACCAATGACCATGTGGCCTAGCTTGCAAAACCTCTTCAGTTGATTGATATCTTGAAATTGGCAAAGGGTCAATGTCAGCAGAGGGACACTGCTATTTGAAAAAAGTTAAAAGCTATTTACAAAAGCTTGTAAATTTCAGAATGGCCTACAGCAAGATGCATAGAAACTATCGGAAATTAGTAGTTTATATGGGTAGGACAAGGCTACATACTATACGGTATTTTCTTCCTTTGATGTTTTGGAATTTTTTTAAGTCGGCGAGGAAATCAAAAAGCAGTTATTTCGTCTTCAGTTTAGATAGCTTACGATATCAAAGTTTTGGAATACGTCATTATCGTTACAAAACATCTAGGCATTCGATCTTCTAAGACTGGACGGTGAGAGTTTTGAGTCTTGGCCACAGACGACATAATACCTGATATCCTTTGTACTTGATGATGTCTTTGAGTCGATCAACGACAAAATAATGACCGTCAACATCAATGTAACCCAAATCACCTGAAAGACATGAAAGAGCGGGGTTCTAATGTTCATTTCTTCCATTTTCTATTTTTGAATTGGGGTTTAGACCCGCTTTCAAGATTATTTCACTTATATCACGGCTTGTCAGTTTAAGACAGGAGGAAACCCACAACATGCGGAGCGCTGAAAGTTGCATTAAATCTGCGAGCACCTGCTGGTACTGACAGACCAAGAATGATAACTGCATGTATAGACAGAGCATCTTATCTATAACTCACTTATGCATTAGTGTATACTGTACCGGCGGGCCGAGTGGTTATGCAGTGGCAGATCGTCGGGCTTCGGAGCAAATGTCCCAAATTCTTACCTGTCCCAGGGACCCGGCATCAGTGTTCGTCGAGGTAACCTTTCCGATGCGATCACGATATGATACTCTGTCTGTACTGTTACAGAGCAGTTACCATCATTGGTTCCGTCAGAACAAGCAGGCTCACTGCAACACTTGCAGGTTTTAAGTTGATGGCACTTACCTGTCTTGAGCCAGCCGTCGGGAGTAAATGCCTCCTCGGTGGCCTTGAGGTTGTTGAGGTACCCTCTCATCACCTGAGGTCCTCGGACACAGATCTCCCCTTCCTTTCCAGCCTCCAGGTCAGACCCAGTTTCCAGATCAATAACCTTACGGAAGCGGAACCAATATGCGCTTAAATTACACTAAGATACCATTTTTTTTGGAACTGTCAAAACATCTGAGCGTCAGTTTCGTATCTGATTTTAATGAGATTAATAGTAGCTACGTCCATGATTTTAAATTGTTATAAGTGTGTGTAAACCATGGAATGCCTTCATATTACGTTACCTTGCTACGTGTGAGAGATAACGGAACACCGACGGATCCGTGTTTCCATCCGTCCAGAGGAGAAGTGTGTGTGGCGGGACTCGTCTCAGTCATCCCGTATCCTGCAAAGTTATGTACGACCAAGCTTGGTGAAACTGAATGCCTCAACCTAGTCTTTGTCAAATACGTTTAGTAGCAATTATTTGTTTTAATGATTTATTTTTTTTAAGTACGAGTTATAACATTGAAACCTACGAAACGTCTTTCTTAGACTGAACCAAGAAACGGCTACTCGCGTATTGGTTAAATATTCACCAACATTCTAAGTTAAAATTCAAACCATAGCCAATGCGACCAATAGCGCCTCGGGCGTTATTTAATTGATTGTTATTACCCCTAATCGTAAATTGATAATGGGATCAAAAGAGCCAAAGAGGTCAATAGAAAACTACATTTATATATGCAAATGTTAAAACATCTCGCATGTACGCAACTTCCTGAGTTTACTATGTTACCTTGCCTAATCCCAGTCAGATTGAGCCTCTCGATGAACATTTCAGTCAGGGTCTTGCTGAGAGCCGCGGCCCCGGAGTAGGGCGTGGTTAAGTGCGAGAGGTCATATCCGGCCACCATCGGATGTTTGGCCAGGAAACTGACCAATGGTGGAGCCAGGAGCGCAAAGCTGACCTAGAGGACAGATAGCAGTCAGGACTCTCCTGTTCGGTAACCGTGCCTTCAACCTTAGCAATAGTATAGTCTATGGTTAAAGGGTTGGAGATACGGTTACCACAGAGTTACGTCTGCTCGTACAGGAGAGCCCAGGTCTGGTGATATGTATGCATGTACAGTAGTCATTGATAGCAAAACAATGATTCACGAAACATACCCTGGTCGTTGTCAGACATTACGGAATATTGTCTACAAAATATATAGATTACACAAAGAAAAATACATATGTATATAACTATGGAACACGTAGGCCTACGATCTAATGAATGTCAGCACCTTATTTTATGAGTGACCTACTCTGGTTTTTCATGAAAACAATATTAAACAGAGAAACACTTCCAACTGGAACATTTTGGATTCTACATGGGAAGAAGTAGGCCTAATGACTGTGGAATGCTTGTGAAAACACGCACACACGCGCGCGCGTACATGCGTACTTTATACTGTTCTATTGCTCTAAGGAAATCCTGTGGGCAGAAACGAGGCTGGATGACGACTGTTGCGCCTTGAAGCAAAGGAAGGCACACAGAAATAACCAGTCCAGCGATGTGAGCAGTGGGCAGAGTGCACAGGGACAGATCACAGCTGTCTGTCATAGGGAGGAACCGAGGATGCCTGGAATATAATGTGATCTTGGCGGAAGTACTTTTTAATGGAAGCATAATTACGTTATGACGTTTACATACTACTGCTGTATATTACGAAAGGTCCTATGCAATGGTGGTCACTCACGAAATTCAGGAAGGTCAGTCAAGTCATTTTCACTTCCGACCTACATGTACCTGTATGAGGAAATGAATCTGAAAACAGTTGGAATAATGTTACCAATCAAGAACACTACAAGAACACTATTATAGTTGGTATATAGCCTACTGCGCTCTTCAACCACAGTGCTTCAGACGCTCCTGGTGATAACAGGGGTTGTTCTCTACGTTGAAGATTCGAATAATGTGAAATTCGAAATGTTCTGATTTATACCTTTATTCCTTTCCTACATAGCTTTGGCAGCAACTGTCAGACCATCATCAACATTACAAATCAGTATCATACCAAATGTGTAGGCTTAAATGGTCTCGGATATATATACTCAACAAAATTAATTTAGGGCCAGCAGATATTTTGTGGGGCAGTCTTCTACCAATCTCCGGGACGGTTTTATTCTTCCAATTTCTTGCAGAGTACCTGGAGCCTGTACACGTTTACAAATTCTTCGTTGATAAACTCATATAAAGATAAACGTATTTGTCCAAAAAGGCTAGTGGACTTTTTTTTCAATTGAGGTTTTAGGGTCGTTTCAAGATTCTTTCACTTTCATCACGACTTGTCAGTTTAGGGAAGTAGGAAACCCGCAACATACGCAGCGCAACATGTTGCAGTGAACCTGCGAACAACTGCTGGTACTGACAGACCAAGGGTGATATCTGTATTGAAACTCTACAAACAGCGCATCCTATCTATATCGCGTCAGAATGGTAACTTTCGCTAACATTGATGCCGGGCTCCCGAAGCGGTATTTGAACCTGGAGCCTTTGGCTCCGAAGTCCAATGTTCTACCACTGCGCTACCACCTACCTAATACTATTTACCCATAATAGTATAGTATGCATACAGTAAGATGTTCCAGAAATCCTACCTCAGCTGACATAGCTCCGCTACGATATTGGTGTGTGTAAGCTTCACCCCCTTGGGTAGCCCGGTGGTGCCACTGGAGAAAGGAAGGACTGCTGTGGTCGAATCCGGGTTTATGTGTACCTTGGGATATTGAGTGTAGCGCTCCGTGTCTAGCATACTGACTATAGATCTACATCCCGGGACCTTTCCTGTAGATATAACCTCCTGGGAGGAACCAAGTAATACATTTAAATGTGGAAGTGTGCATTTGTGTATGTAGAGATGTACC
Source organism: Lepetodrilus schrolli (assembly GCA_032361225.1). NCBI lineage: Eukaryota > Metazoa > Mollusca > Gastropoda > Lepetellida > Lepetodrilidae > Lepetodrilus > Lepetodrilus schrolli. Next base: position 12,839 of record JAUTBT010011845.1, read on the forward strand.
TATGACGTGTGTGTGCATCAGTGGTACAAATGTGTATGTATTGCTCTACGTGACGTGTGTGTATGCAGATGTGTACCTGGGTGTATGGATTGTCGTATACGTCATTTGTGTATGGTAGGGTATAAACGGTGTATGGGTATAAGGTGTACCTGAGTATGTATGTCTGGTAGTATATAGTATGTACCTGTGTGTATGGAGACAGGAACGAAGCCTGTATCGCTATTTCAGCACAGTCTGGGGTAGAGATGATGAACTTGGAGCACGTCTGGCGGAGTTGAGAGGCCAGCTCATCTAATAGTAAAACAGACAACGTATATCTACCACACTGTATGTACAGTCAGTCGTTTTTGTATGTCTTTCTACACAGACGGATATCTATGTTTTGCATGGTGTAATATTTGTTCTGGCTGTAATGTTTAAATACTAACCACAGGAACCGGGTATCGACGCTGCTATAAAGAATATGTACGTTCATGTCAGTTGTTCAGGTCATATTTTTAACGTGATCGTGATAGAATGAGCTGTCTATTATAATTATGACATTCAGTGCAATTATCATCCTTGATTTTTCCGTAGGGGCCTACCAGTCATGCAGGTTTACTGCGCTACGTGTGTTGCAGGTTTCCTTATGCTGTAAATTGACAAGCCGTGATACGAGAGAAACAATCATGCCAGAAGCTCCAAACCCCAATTCAAACCCCTCCAAAACATTCGTAATATTTTGCTGTTTTACGTCAAACTACAAGCAGCGTTTCATAGGTTTTAACATAAGGACGGGGTACATACGCTGCTCTATAGAATCCGTACTTCGGATCAGAATAATTACCAGGGGTCAGCTGTGAGCTGGCCAGTGACAACGCCGCGCCGTTGTCGGTGACGCTGGAGAGAACGTGGACGACATACGGTGTGTTCAAACCATGCAGCGTTACAACGTCACCCTCACATAGGCCTAGGTGGTTGAACGCAGAAGTTAGGGTTCGAATCTCGGTCTGTAGTTGTTCGAAACTGACTTTTCTGCCAGTCGTATCATCGATCTGTACAAGATGATCAAATTTTGTAAAATTTAAAATATGTATGCGAGGGTCATGCTTATCGAGAATGTTTCTGCGAATATAAATGTATTTTAGATAGGCATATAATAACTTTTAATAAATAATGTTATTCAAAGTCAATACCAACCTCTGAAACACATTGCCAGTTGTCTATGGCCTACTTGATATTGACGGAAACTAAGTTGGCAATGGTCGTGGTTGGTGCACTACAATAGTTGGCCTACTTTGGTTAGTGTCTCCTTGTATCCATGCATATTTATAACCATCAAGGTTATAGCATTACGATTCTCGTAGGGCTACTAATGTTCTATGGAACATGGTCCAGATTGTTTCCCATGCCTGATCTACGCTTACCAGTGCAGTCTTCTTAGAATATCCGTCTTTGAAGAGGAAGTCTGACAACGTGAGGTCCTTTGGAACGTGCAGCTGGTCCATGCGACGTTGTTCCGTTAACGGACGAGACTTACGTGCGTCCACGTGCAGGTCAGAGGTCATCAAACTCCGGGGCAGACAATTCCATCTTCTTGTAAATTGGATCCATGGTTTGTATCGAAACATTGTCACACCAGATAATGATTCCCCTTTGGGATGATCATCACAAATGACTCCGTGTTGGGAGTGGAGCTTGTGCTAGGAACACAGACAGTTAACATAGCATATATTATGTATGCGTGTATTCGCGAAGTTGGCCTCTGGTTGTCCGAGTGAAATAGTAACGAACAATGTAGAGAGTCTACGCTTATAATTAGTCGTGTATATTCAACGGAAGTTCCTTATGTTCGGATGCCACTTTAACACATTTCTCCAACTTTCCGCCAGGTTTTGTGTTCCCGTACAAATGACTACATTAATGTAGTGTACCAGTGCCTCCCTTGCCTTTTCTGAACCTACACAACGTATTAGGCTATTGTACCAAAGCTATCTCATAATCCATGTGTGAACATAGCAGGTGGTAGTCAATCTATAAGATTACGATATGACAATACAATGGCATAACTTTTAAGTTGTATTGTCCCTGACAATGCTTGCCATGGCTTACTATAGATCTAGCTGTGTTAACATTTAGCAAGATTAGGTACAAACAAATATAACTGCAAGTGAAGAATCGTATAGTCCTACGGAAATGCCAACAAACAGACCAGTAGATGTGTACAGATAGCATACTGTAGTATTTCTTTAACATAATCACACGCGCCTATCTTATAGAGGATATTTCATGTTTCTAGTGAAATAGCATATATCTCTCATCTCGTGATATGGGAAAGGAGATATTTTCACGAATGGCGCAGCTGATATCATGATCATCAAACGTTTTGAAATAAAATGAGGACCCTAACGACGAGCTAGCCTTCAATAGTGTTAACGACAAATAGAAGTCAAAACTGAATATATTCAATTAATCAACAAGCATAAACAGAAGGTGTTCTCTTTAGTGCAGTGATGATAACACTGTTCTCATCACTGCAGTGACGATATCACTTTTCTCAGACTGAGAAATCTCAAGTCTTTTACTGCTAAGTATATAACAAACGATATAACCATAGGCCATATATATCATATGTCAATGGAAAATATCAGTAGAATCAATAATGTGCATAATAACACAAATTTATTGACATCATATTTTATATTTGCTTTCCACATTAGCACACACACATAATTATTTCATCCAATGACAAGAAATCCGATAGATTTTGTTATACAAGTTTCAATTTTATTTTACAATGTACATTAGCATGAATAACTGTTGATCATGAAAGTGTTCTGCGTGGAAACTTTCGTGCAATTATGCCATCCATTTTCCTGGTAATATTGGCATTTACGTTATGTAGCTCTTTATGTTGCCTAGCTGATGTCTGAAAGTAGATAAGGCAAAAATAAAATGCAAATGCTGCATATGTCAGTATAGAAAACATACTGTGCACACATAATCTTCCATCTTCCCACCCCAGCAGTGCTTAATTCCGTTCTTCATGTGGTACCCCTGGCACACATCTAGAGGGAAACTGCACAAACAGATTAGGAGCTATAAATAGAACAATGATAAATCTATTTCATGAGATAGGTGATTTTACACCGGCAAAATGAAGTTTCCCTCTAGATGTGTGCCAGTAGTACCACATGAAGCTGGTCCTGAAGTAACTGCTGGGGTCCAAGGACGATAATCTTCATGCACTAGACATAATGTTGATATTTGTAATGCACCAAGACCGCACTTGAAAGCAGGCTAGATACCATATGTTTGAGGTGGGGAGTATAGCTGATTTTACAGATTTGTTATTTTATTTAAGATCTCTGTGGGAATCTGTCACCCATATTAGTATATGATGAATTTGATGATCACGTGACCACAGGCACTTGTCACAAATATTGGATACCCTTGTATTATACAATTGTAATATATAATTACGAGGGTATCTAATATTTGTGACAAGTGCAAATCAACAATTCTTACAGCGCTGTTAATAACATTTATTAGGAATGAACTTAAAAAACAAACATAAAAGCTGATGTTGATAAGTGGAGAAAAGAGAATAAAACTCTGAACTCTGAACTCTGAACTCTGATAAATACCAGGACTAAGACTGCATCCTACCTCAATCTGCCAGAGTAGGTCAACATCGTATTTGTGCACGATGAAGCTGGTCACATGACCCTTGCTGTGCGACCCCACACGACCGACCCTGCCCACCCGATGTATGTAGTCTGAGATGAAGTGGGGAAAATCAAAGTTGATCACGTGGTGTACCTAATAACAAATACATTATTTGCTCAGTTTAATTTTATATTCAGAATATTACGGTAAGAAAAATGACATTCTATAATTTCTATAGTTTTTATGACTTACAAAAGACAATTACTTATTACATCTTGGGTGTCTGGTATTGGCTGAAATTAAAGAAAAATGTATATTCAATTGCCAATCTTAAAATATTGTTTCTACATTCCTGACAATGTTGTCATAAATGGACAGATTAACTACAGTGCCAATAAAGGATACATTAACAAAATTAATTAAGGGTCAGTATACTTTTTGGACATAATAATTTAGCCTCATATTATTTCAACCACATAGAATTTCCAAATGTCTACAGGCTCCAGGTACTCTTCAATAACTTGCAGATGTATTGTAAGAAGAATGACACCAGGGTATCTACTACAAGACCACATGACGTTAGTAGTGATCTCTTATACATACGCTATGGTCTCATAGTGGATAAGAGAGCCCGCAGAAACAATACGCAGAATCCTATGTTACAAATCTTCCCAACTAAATATCTACCGACCCATAATTTATTTTGTTGCATATAGTCGCAGTAACCTGACTGGGTTCTAATCAACTCACACTGAGCAGGTCCAGTCCTCGGGAAGCAATGTCTGTAGCCACCATCACGTCCAGGCGTCCAGCCATGAACTTCTCATACAAACTCCGCCGTCTCTGAAATTCAATGAAACATAAAATTACATTATAAGCATTGATGGGACTATTTAATAATAACAGTGGGTGGTAGCACAATGGTAGATCGTTTGGACTTTGGAGCCAAAGGCGCCGGGTTCAAATCCTGTCCATCGAGCATCAATACACTATGACTGAAAAAGACAGCACTTCCTAACATGATCACATTGGAAAGGTAACTTCTGCAAAGATTGATGCTGGTTCTGTTGGGCATGTTTCGAACTCAGGTCCTTTGGCTACGGAGTCCGACATTTTACCACTGTGCTATCACCAGCCCCAATAGGAAAATAGAAGAGTGGTGCAAGAGTAGAATAAGATGGAAATGTGAACAGCTAAACCTTCTTGAACAAAAATAACAGCTTGTGTTGTATACTCCCCAGGGAGTACAGATTGAAAGTGAAGGCACACTGATCCATTGACCGGGATACTAATGTAGTGTATGGAGCTTGCTTTCGAGCATGGATATAGAGCATAAAATGGGGACATTATTATTATTATTATTATTATTATTATTATTATTATTATATACAAGCCGTGATACAAGTGAAAGAGTCTTGCATTCTGACCTTGTCTGCTATGGCGCCATTCATGATGGCATTGTTAATCCCGTGCTCTTTCAGTAGATCCCCCAGCCAGAACGACGTGTCGGTCTTGTTGCAGAATATCAGGGTAGGTAACCCTTGCTGGACATTCTTCTGGACCATAGTCACGACAGTTTCTGAAATCCAGCCAATAGACAATAACACTTGTGCTCAATTGATGCAGCAGTTCTTGAGAAAATAAGCTGACATTGATTAAAACTGTATTCTGCTGGATTAATAAAAATAAATATCCCCATTCCTCAATAAAAAAAGTTTAAAACTTGTTTCTTTTTCAATTTCTGAGAAACATGACAACATTGAATTCTGATTTTCTTAAGAGTTGAAGAGAAACTGTCATCATATCGAGTATCTGACCTGCTTTCTCCGACATCTTGACTCGCAGGAAGGTCTGAGACACGTGCGGCATCACGAGATGGAGATGGTCTGTGGTCACACGGACCAAGGAATCCATCTGGAATAGAGGACACATATACATGATGATAGAACTGCATAGGGAAACATATTTTATTCCCAAGTTTATTTTTCAGTTTGGGTCTTGAGTACCGGTAGTCTTTGTCAAAGACAATGTAGGCTTAAAAACAAAAAGAAATTTGCATTTTAATGATATTGGAGTATAGAAAAAAAAAATCATAGCAATTCTTTTTAAATAAAAAGACTCCAATGTCATTAACAATGACCGGGGAAATACGAGCCACTTTTCAAGTTTACAATACTACTGTCACGTGTCACAATGCTCACCGGAATAATGTCCCCGATGATCTCCTCCATGTTCCGCGGCATGGTGGCGCTGGCCATAGTGAACAGCGTTCCGTCCAGATGACCTTCACTTCTGCCAGTTGATGCTGTCGTCACCTGCAAAAATAGAACCATTCTTATTAGTATTCTTTTTTATTTGGGCCTTATATATATAATTTTATGTGTCTGTTTATATTTTTTTTATGCCACAATGTGTGGAAACAAGCACATTACAAGCAGATTTATTACTATTATTATTATTATTACTATTATTATTATTATTACTATTATTATTACTATTACTATTATTATTATTACTATTATTATTACTATTATTATTACTATTATTATTATTACTATTATTATTACTATTATTATTATTATTATTAACAGCTGGGGCATGAAAATGCCTCATGCAAGATCCCATAATTCCATGATTTTAAACATACATTCAGCTTCTTGAGAACGTTTCTGACATCGTTTGAGAAACTGTCATCCAGCAGTGAGTCCGCCTCGTCCAGGATGATATGCTGCAGGGATTGCGAGTGAACCAGGCCTGAAAGGGGATTAGATACCAGGAATGACATGGAGACTAACACTACCAATAACTTTGGGTTTTCCCCATAATAAAAATTTGCTGGAAATGCTGGGTTTTACACTTAAAACAACTCATATAATTTTGCTTCCCACTACTAAATAGGGTAATTTCACTTTTTTTGTGTCATTTATTTGTGTCATTTTAACTGAAGTAAACTAATTTTATGTGCAGCTGTACTAGTATACTACAACATATCCTTATTTTAATGCTACATAGCATACATCATGTACAGGCAGGTTGTGGGTGCGACATCTGTTAAATCAGTTTCATGTTGCATAAATGTGCATGAAATTATGGTACATTGGTTGATTCGGTCTTAGATTTCTGCACTCATTTAATGCGCATCAATTAAATGTGACCATACGCCAGTCGCATTGCTTGCATTCACATCCTGCTTGCATTAATTTTGTGATTTACAGTAATTGCCAATATTCTTGCTAGCATCGGCTGCTACCGATGACCAAAGGATAACAATGCATCCCATCACCACTTTGGTGATTAATAACGAGCTCCAGGGCGCATTTTTCAACTTCTGAACCTACAGTTCGAAATACTGCCACAACAGAAAAGGAATTCCTGTGATTAATAATCATCTGTTTGGGGCAGGTTTGAACTTGGGACTTTTGAATCCAGCATGCTATCACTGCTAAACTGCCTGCAGAGAAAGCACTCGGCTAAACAGATGCACATCACTCACCCGCAGACAAGAACGTCTTCAGTATTCCAGGTGTAGAAACCAAGACGTCCATCATAGCATGCTCCCTCCATGTGACCCGATGCTAGGCAGAAACATACACATTAGACATGTCATTTGATTTATGCCGCTTATGTGCTACGGTAAGACCCCATCAACCATGGCTGATGCATTGAACCCATGGCTTACATCTAGAAACCAAATGCCACTCAGAAAGGGCATTTTATATTTGGTTATTATTTAGTTTTTGTTGTTTTTATTGCTTCTAGGCCGTGTTTAGTGGCTAGGCTTACAACAAGCTATTACCAAAACAGAAAATTACGTAAACCTCAATTTTAGGAACAACCAAGGGAGGTAACTGCATTGTATTCATTCACACATGAGAATGTCTTCCATTGTGGTGAAAGATGCCCAGAAACCGAAATTTAAACTCAGAATCGTAAGGATTTTGATCCGATGTGCTAACACTTCAATTATAGAGTTGTATTTTGAAATTTATAACATTTATTTCAGATTACTTATTTATTCAATTTTAATACCAATTCCTTTTTAAATTGCACACTGATGACACTTAGATACCAGAATAAGCCAACCTTTGTTCCTCGCCCCCCACAGAATCCATGGACTGTGAAATCGGTATTATTACTTAGCTGCTTACATACATCCTGCAAGAAAATGAAACATTAAACAGAACTGTAAGATCTATTTTGCAGGTATGACAACAAACAATTGTTATTTCAGCAGAAAACAAACCTGGGTTGCAGGCCCTAAGCCACATTTAGGGCCAATAAATCGTCTCCTGGACAAATAAATCAGCAGATTTCCGTGGTTTCAAAGAAAATTGCCATGCTTGATGTTAATATAACTCTGGACATAAAATTCATAAAGTTATACATGTTAATTATCAATACACATAGTATGAGTTAACACTATTCTTACTGCAGGAAGAAAAATCAGTGCCACAATATTTGGGCATTTTAGGTTGCCTCCAGTAAAAAGTGTGTAAATGTAGTAATATTTTCAATAAATAAAACTGGTCGGATTTGAAATTTATTCATATCCACTATCTCTGCTCAATCAGAATGACTCTGGGCATGTTCAGTTGCCTTTGGCAGGTAGACGGTTATGCCACTTAAATGCTCGGCACATTTAATATGTTTTTTCTTAAATACAAGATTACAACTCTCAATTGAAGAAACAAATAAATCAAAATCAAATTCGGAGGAAATATTTCACATGAGGGATGTCCAAGGTTGACACGAAACATACGAGAATCTGGTCAGCCAATTCCCTGGATGGGGCGAGAATGATGGCACGTGGCATGTTGTGACGACCTTGACCCTGGGACTGAAGTTTATGTCTGTGTATCAGCTCCAGTGCCGGCAATAGATAGGCCAGAGTCTTGCCACTACCTAGAAACAGAAAAACAGTCAGTTATTAATGTACACAGTGCATATAAAATATGCATGACTGAAATGCGAAAATTGTGAAACTCAACTGTCTTGTCGGATTTATGCATCGCACACACGTAGCAAGATATCCGATTCATTCAAGCCAATTATCAGAGGGGATGAAAGGCATCAATCCATTCATGTTCCCACAACAGATAATGGAAGGAAGGGAGGTAATACAAGTGAATCTGAATCGTACCGTACCTGTCTCTGCAGCACACAATACATTTTTGCCTTGCAAGATCTTGGGAATTGCGATTTTCTGAAACAATAATTGAGACATAATTTACTGCTCATTCTGTTGGGGCTTTAAAAGTAAATTAATTTTCAAGATTATTCTCCTCATGTCACAACTTTACAACAGAAGGATATCCGCAACACTGATGTTATTACTAGTATAAGTCCTAACATGAACTGAAGATTAATTTTGATGTATCTCGCTAATGAGTATAGCCAATAGACTACTGATGCTCAGGACACCCATTCATGGTACTCACAAAGAGACAATAGTATTCTTGTAGTTTTAGAGAGACAGGGTACCATTTCTTGAAGCTATCTGATATTAACACCCTCATAGCGATCTCTTATACATGGTGATCGGCCATTTACAAAAGCGCTATGGTCTAATAATGGATACGAGAGCTTCGACAAACGAGACTGAGATAGATCCGAGAGCACTATTGGTCTCTTAATAGATACAAACTTTCTGGATGGCTGCCCTGATGTGATGGTGAATCACGACACGTTTATCTCTGACCTGATGATGAGCTTGTGTGTATCACCTGAATGTATGTCGGATGTATCAGACCAAGGTGTTCCACACTTTTCTGTATGTTCTCACTCAGGGCACAGTCATTGAAGGAACTCTGTCTTTGATTTTCTCCACTTAGAGATGGGTTCTGTCATCATGAACAGAAAACAATATCGCATTCAATATTTATCCATCAAACCATAAACATGTCTTTTCTAATAAGTTCCTAGTACAGTGAAACCTCGGTATACCGCTACTTTATGGGTCCACGAATTACCCCCAGCGTTATTGTATATAGCGTTATAATGAGAGATCATAAAGCAGTATCACTACCCGGCCATAAACAGGGCCAAGTGTTACAGTTGTTCATAGCACACATCAGCGGAGATCACTGTCATAAGTCACGGGTCACAAATAAAATTTCAGCTAGTCCCATTTTTTTTTACCACGCACGTACAATATTTTATACTAAAAAATGGGGTCCATGGTTGACTGTGCGGTTTAACCGAATCCGCGATGTAATGAAGGGCGTTATGTCGGGGGTGCGGGGGTTCTCTCGATAAATCAAGTCTAGCGATCTGATGTCATTACAAAGTAACATTGACATGTCAAAGTTTAATTAAAATTGAATCTACTCCCCAAGATGAAGATCTAATGAAACCCTGTTTGTTGTTTGTCCTGATGACCTTTCATAAACTATGCTATTAGCAATGCTCATGCTCATAAATCTAGATAGCAACAAATCTAGACAACAAATGGTCTTATACCAGAATACAGGGACATAGCCAGGGTTGACATGAAGTACAGCCCCACATGTTACTACATGGGGACCACAGGAATTAAATGCTGTGTTGTCATGGTTATAAGCCTGTAAGGAATGAATGAATGAATTATTGTTTTACGTCACAGCAGGAATATTTCACCCATAGGCAACAAGCCTGTAATAGTAACCAAACCTCTTTATATGGCATCAGAGTAAGATGATCTCCAGCCGACTTGTTGTGTTTCCATCCATGAGATGCCAAAACTTTGGGGTCAAACTCACTGTACGTCTGACCTTTGTAATGATTGTACTCGGGACGCTTGCATGATATCAGCAGTGGTGACTTGAACTTGGGAGCTCTACGTTTCCGCAATGCCTGCGCTGCATGTAACTCTTTCACTTTGTTGATCTTAGCCACCATTTTCTGCGGTACTGTGATACGTGGGATGTTTTCTGACACAGCTTGGGACTGTTTCAAGAAAATAAAAATATGTCATAATACTGTGTGACATTAGCAGTGGACCAATAGACTGTCTTTGCTAGATTCACTGAGTTAAAATAGTGCAAAACTAATGCACCAATTGTCAGGTTACTAAACTATCAGAATTGCATGCTTGTTGGCATTGTTATGGTAAAAAACATCAAATAAAACTATGCATATATATAGTGCTACTTCCTAGATAACATTGTAGGTAGTTTAACGGTATAGTCGAACAGTATGTTGTATGCCTGCAAGACCTCCCTCAAATGCTTTTTTTATTATTTTTTTTTTATTGGGGTTTTAAGTCGCTTTCAAGATTCTTTCACTTATATCATGACTTGTCAGTTTAGGGCAGGA
>JAUTBT010011856.1:0-12041 GCA_032361225.1 Lepetodrilus schrolli
AATTAAATGCGGCCATAAGCCAATCGCATTTTTCGCATTAATATCCTGCTCGTATTAATTTCCTGATTTACAGTATTGTATTTAAAATGGGAGCATATATTGACTGGATGAATGTATATTTAATGAACAAATGCATACTTGCGGTGTATATTTTCACATTATTGTATCTATACAGGTGATGCCGAACAAAGGTATTAATCTTCTTGTGGTTGGCTATGCAGGTTAGCAGTTACATAACTTATTTGCAGGGATGAGAATCTTTGGCGGATCTGCTGATTTTAAAACTCCCGGGTCGATCTTGTAAAACAGACCCCGAGATTACAAAACTATCCGAGTTTAATTTCATACTCAAGCTCACATTTTGTATGTGGATTTGTGAACAAAACTGTGAATTGAGCATGAAATCGTACTCAGAAATGTTTCGTAATCTCCGAGCCTGCAGGCCCTGGATCCCAGTCGTCTAAGCTGAAAACACAATTTCCCATTCTCATCCCTGCATTTGGCAATGTCATGGTTATGAAAGGCTTTTAAGTATTGATTTGTGAAAAAAACTTTGGAGTTGACCATCGAAATCGTACTCAAAAAAAGCTTTCAGAAACTCAGGGCCAGACTTTAAGGCATCTCCGAATTGTTTAGTAATACTGTATATTAGAGCTAAATACTGTAACCAGTAATATAATTGTAATAAGAGTTTTCCAAGAAGTGTAACTTCAATATTGTAACTAGTATAAATATATAAATATCTCACAATTTGGAAATCTATTGGAAATTCTATTTTTAGTAGTGTCCACATATCAGGATTGTCATGTTGTTTCTGAGCACAATCACTGCTCTATAAAGCATCTTGAGTGGTCTCCAGTGAAAAGGAGGTTAAGTATCGTGCTTGACTTTGGACATTCTACTGATTTTTAAATTCAGAAATGGAATACTATGAATAGAATCAGTACATAACTTCTAACATTCACATCTATAAATTATCGTTATAGTATTCATAAAAATGTGAAAATGAAATAAATAATTGCCCATCCACATCACATTTTCTCTAGCACTAATTCCCCATTGGTATTTTATTTAGCAAGAAGAGGGACAAAAAAAACGTATGCAAACAGCTTTTTTGGGGGTGATGGAGTAAAAAAAATGTTCCCTAATAAAATAACATTAGGGAAACAAGACACAGAGCGATCATAGGGCTACGTGAATCGTAAATCTCCAATGTTAACATTACAAATCTTGTATGGCTACGATGGTTCTGTGGAACTAGTCACGATGGTTCTGTGCAACTAGTCACGTATGGGTGAAAGATTCCCCGCTGTGTAAAACAAGAATTCACTCACAGGGTCATGGGTCTGTTGAAATTCCATGGATTTATTTTTCATGAACAGCAAATGTGGATTGTGATTGAGGTTAGAAATCAGATTAAGTGCATGTTGATTTTATTTTTTATTTTTTAAATTATTTAAGTATTTTTTAATGATTTAGGCCATAGGTATTCAATTCCCTGGTATTTGATTCCTGCTGACCCGATGTTTTCCATTTTGGAAAATAAAAATAATTCCACCAACAGTTTACTAGCCTTTAGAAAATTATGATAATTGATGAAGGGAACAAGTCGTATAAATAGAGGATCTAACATAAGTGGCAATATAATACTGAATTTATTAAACGAGTTGGCAAAACTGATATTATTCGAGGCTCTGCCGAGCATAATATCATTTTTGCCAACGAGTTGAATAAATTCAGTATTATATGAACATGAATGTGAGATTCTATTTATCACATAACTGTAGAAACTTGTAATATCGATTTTCAGTCACAAACACTTATCTTATAGGAAATGTCTTGGGAACTGGTTTAAAGCATGCGGACAAAATATAGTTCCAAGTAAATGTGTAAATATCAATAAATGTGTTTGCATATTTAATTGAAGAAATTAGGTCCAAAGAAGCTCTAAAAGAGGTCAAAAAGGATTTTGACATCACATATTAATACAATTATAAAAATCTAATGTGTTATTGCACTAGTGAAAATATGTATAGCATTTATAGCATGGGTTTATTGCACTCCCAAACGCCTATATTATGTGATGAGACCTGCAGGTAATAGTTGAGACAAATTTGAAGCCAATTTGAGTGGTTCCTGGTAAATATGTTTAGCAAAAGTCCAACTAAAAACAATAACTGTTATTGATATGCACTGTACATGTACTTTTAAAATAATTGTCCATTTACATCTGAAAATCTATGTGTACAATTATTGATCAATTATATTTATTTTCTGTCAAGCAATCAATCAAAATTTCCAATTATTTCCAAAAATCGGTAAATCAAATAACAATGGTCTTATTATTAATATTATTATTATATGTTTGTTTTAATACACGAAGACCTGATAGTGTTAAGTGTCACTGTGTTACAACATGGAGCGCTACTACTAGGATTGGGTTTAGGCTGGTCATGTACAACACCTACTACGATACGTCTACAACCATCTTCTCAAATGAGAGACAGACGCTCTATTTCTCAGCTTCCATTTCTTGATTTCTTGTCATGATTTGTTTGTTCATTTTGCCATGCATGTATATACCAAATACTTCCTCCTCCCTTGGCCGTTCTGTTGCCTCGAGAAACCCGTTGTCAGCTTGTTGGGAAAATTGGGACAAATCGATGAAACTTACGAGAAAGAATAACAATGTTTATCATTGCACCTGTGTATAGAGTGATCAAGAGCCAATTTTTATTATGTTAATTTAACCCCCTTCCTGCTGGAGGCAGTCAGAGATGGCCATGGGGGACAGACTTATTAAGCCAGCAGGCATAGGGTTAAGAATTCTCGTTCCTCATCATTGTCATACACAGTGAATATTTTATCCCGTTCGTCATGTTCTGTTAATTTCTTTCCATTGATCCTCCTCTGTACATACAAATTGCTTTATTGTGTTTATGCCAATGGAATAAATGGCCCTTAAATGTAAACCTTGTCCAGTTTTGTATTAACCGATGAAAGGTAGGTATTGGGTAATAAACTGGAAATAACAAGAGAATCCTTGGCATTGATTGCAAGTAGAGTACATGTAATTTTAAAATAGGTCTGTTCATTTTATTAATACATTCTTAAAACAAACAAAAAAATGGTCATTGAATACATAAGACTTGGGAGGGACACCCATTGCTTCGGATATTAATTTATGACCTTGTTAGGACGGCTTCGTGAAACACTCCTAAGTTACGAGGTGATAAACTGGGTCATAACTTTAGGAGCTCCTAAATTTAGGGGGGCTGGAATCTAATTTTGTAGTGCAAGGGTGTAAACAACAATAATAACTATGTGGAATCCATTGGCATGAATTACAGTTGTACAGCGCTGTATCATACTGCTGATGAACCTGTTAATCTGGTATACCAAGTTTATTCTATTTTTTAACGAGTGAAAATTCGAGAACGCTATATGACATTATCGGCACTATGCCAAACACTGAGCATTCGTTGTCAAATTGAATGGTAAATTAAGATTCAACTGTGTTATGCTAGACACCATCGATGGTGGAATTGGCTCCATCGTACACGCTCGGCCATATGACGTCGCATTAAAGGCACACTGACCACTGCACTCTAAGCATGAAACCGGGCTGGATGTAACCGATTTCTGACAGTTTGTGGATGGATTCTCGTATCAGTGGCCTGCTGCAAATCTCTAGCCAAATGGCGTACATTCTGAAACCAATTACATCTTAAGGACGTCACTAATGCACAATCCTCCCACAGTCATGGCACGTGACTTAATCAAACATGGTCGGTCTTAAAATTGTCCAGTTTGTTGCTCACGTCCCACAGTTGGTTGGTTGATTGGTTGATTTGGGGTTTAAAGCCACTTTCAAGATTTGTTCACTCACATCATGGCTTGCATGCATATGTACTGCTTGTACTAGTCTGGATTTCCAACATCTAATGGTTGAAGGCAATTTATTAGAAATACATAACAGTAAATGAATGAATGAATTAGTGCTTTATGTCATAGTGGGAATATTTCACCCATATACAACACATAACAGTAAACATTGGCCTATTTACTGTTATGTGTCACATAAATATATCAGTAAACATTGGCCTGATCTACTCAATCCATACCATACAAGCATTCAGTGTACATATTGTCTGCCACACCACAACCAGTCTTTCCCAGTGAACAAGAGAAGTAACACAGACACATGCACTGTGCTACCAGATCCAAACACCATGGCCTGCTATTACATACATTACACAGCCTGCCATTACATACATTACACAGCCTGCTATTACATACAATATAGGGCCTGTTATTACATACACTACTAGGCCTGCTATTACATTACATTATAGAGCCTGTGATTACATACATTGCAGGAACTACTATTTCATACATTACATGGCCTGCTATTACATACATTACAGGGCCTGCTATTACATACATTACACAGCCTGCTATTACATACATTACAGGGCCTGCTATTACATACATTACACAGCCTGCTATTACATACATTACATGGCCTACTATTACATACATTACAGGGCCTGCTATTACATACATTACAGGGCCTGCTATTACATACATTACACAGCCTGCTATTACATACATTACACGCCCTGCTATTACATACATTACACAGCCTGCTATTACATACATTACAGGGCCTGCTATTACATACATTACATGGCCTGCTATTACATACATTACATGGCCTGCTATTACATACATTACACACCCTGCTATTACACAGCCTGCTATACATTACACGGCCTGCTATTACATAAATTACAAGGCCTGGCACTACCTAGTGAGAGTGAGGAACACCAGCACACATACTGGCATGAACATGATGAACACAACAAGTGTAACAGCATGTGTGCATAATAACAAGATGGTTATGTGCAATGGCAACCGACAGATTTAATAACTGCTATGAGGAAAAGTCACATATATGCTACAATTAATTATGATTATATATACTTATCACCTAATACTGTCTGTGACAGGAAAATATGCAGTAGATAAAATTGATATCTCAAAAGAGATATCAATTGTTATCTCCAGATCAATTTAGGCATGACTTGAAAGGTCTACTGCTACCAAACAGTCCATAGTGTTTTCATCACCAGCAGGGAAATGTTATGATATCACAATGAAAATCAGCTTATTCATTGACTTCCCGGTTTGGCCATAGTTAAAAGCTCAATACAATTAATTTGTTACTAGATTATTTTGGAATGTTAGAAGCTTGTTATATGTAAATATTTTACAGACACTTTACAACTACTTGACTCTGTTCAAACTAAATGAATATTATACTAAAATATGTAAATAAAAGTATATACAAGATTAGAATTAAATGTAAATATCCACCAGCACCCAGTCCAAATAATGATTGGATGAAAAAATATATATATACATACACCAGCTTAGCAACACTTTTATTATAACAACCTCAACCATTAATTTTTACATGAACTAAAATGATGACGTCACTTCCTGGCTATGGTTAGTGTACACATGAACTGACCATATCAGGTGTGGTCATTGACTTTACTTGGAGCTCCATAGTGGCAGTGGCTAACATGGTGAACATTCATATGGCCTATGCTCACCATCTGCACCAGTAGAATTTTGCCTTGCATCACACAAGCGTGCATATACTTTGGTCGTCCTGGCACATGGACTAAATTAAGGGGGACGGGTGGTAGACTTCGGAGCCAAAGGTTCCAGTTCCAAATCCCGCCCCGGGAGCCCTGGTATCAATGCCAGTGAGTACCAGCTGGTGCTCGCAGGTTTACTGCAACATTCAGTGCTACAGATGTTGTGGGTTTCCTCCTGCCATAAATTGACAAGCTGTGATATAAGTGAAAGCAGCTCTAGACCCCAATTAAAATAAGAAGAAGTTAGGGTGTCAGACACTAGTGGAAAGCAGTGCTAGGAGGATCAGGCAACCACAGCCATCTGGACAACCTTTCCTGTGACAGTTCCACACCACAGAATCTGGACATCTGTCAACAGTCCACTGAATTAATGATCAACTTGACAAAGACCCTCAATATTGCAACCCATGGCCTCAAAGCATGATGGCGAAGTGAAATGTTAGATACTAGTGTAGAAGTATACTGTACAATACAGAGACAGTAATATAGCAATGGGGAAACAATAGAGCAATACACACAGACAATACATAGCAAATGGAAACAAGGCATTGCAAATAGTTCACATTACCTCCATTTCCTGTGTGCAAATAAAAACACACGATTAGTCAGAACAAAATTGCATGCAATTAAACAATATTAACAAATGTGTTCAATATAACTGAGATAACTTGCATCAGCATGTTCAATGTGAATAAACTTCACATTATTTCATGTCCAATCTACTGTTCATACAATAACACGTTAAAAGGGAAACAAGGCGGTCCTGGTTGGGAACAATACAAGAGTTACATTTCCCTGGAATTATCACCAAGTACTGACCTCAGATGGTATAGCATTACTGTATGGATGTGAAGCACAGACACACGCAACATGGACGCTTACCTTGCAGATGGAGCAGGAGAAGATGGTGCCGGTGCTGTCCTCCCTGGTACACACTGGGTGGAACACTCGCCAGCAGTCCGAGCACAGCACCACTTCCCCGGGCTGATGGCATTCGAAGCAGTACCAGTCATGGTCATTCTCCTGTAACAGCACACACACACAGTATAACACCACACACACACAGTATAACAGCACACACACACAGTATAACAGCACACACACACAGTATAACACCACACACACACACACAGTATAACACCACACACACACACAGTATAATACCACACACACTGGATATCACCACACACACAGTATAACACCACACACACACAGTATAACACCACACACACAGTATAGCACTGGATCACAGTTTTTGGTTGATTTGGGATTAAAAGCCATTTTCAAGATTTCTTCACATCATGGCTTGCATGCGTATGTACTGATTGTACTAGTCTGGATTTCCACTGGTTTTTATAGTGCTAGCTCACTTGGAATATCGCATGCCACAGATAGAACATGGATACCCCACTCAGACACAGTATGCCGACTCTGAGCTGACCAGTCCTTGCTTTACCCCTTAATGCTGAGCACCAAGCAGGGGAACAACAAGTACCATCTTTTAACGTCTTTTGGTATGACGCGACCGGGGATCGAACCTGCCACCTTCCACACTCCGTGCAAACGCTCTAACCATTACGCCACGGAGCCGGCTCGAAAAATCAGGGAATCAAATAACTATGGCCATATTATTGAAAAGAATTTTCCTGATGTTTTCTGATTTTATAGAACTGGTCTAAATACATTTTGTTTTCGGTGATCGATGACATCATTAGCGAGACATTATTTATGCAGAAACAAATTTCCAAATTTACAGGAAAGAGATTTGCACAGTCTCCTCAAAGGGAGAGAACTCCGTCTCCAGAGCCATGCACATCCACCGAGAGTGACGTCCCTCCAGAACTGAAAGGAGCACGGCGATGGCTGACGGTGAAGTTGAAGGACGACAGGACTCCAACCAAGGAATCTGTCTTTGGAGGCAACATCGACACTAACAGGGTGAGTGCTCGCACCTGTAATCTATGTTGTAGTAGTATGTCAACTTTGATTATTGATATTATTACAGAAAATATGTAGGGGCGGGTGGTAGCGCAGTGGTAGAACGTTGAACTTCAGAGCCAACGGTTCCAGCTTCAGATCCCGCCCCGGGAGCACGGCATCAATGTTCGCGAAAGTTACTTTCTGACGTTATATTGATAGGATGCAATGTCTGTAGAGTTGCAATGCAGTTATCATCCTTGGTCTTTGTCAGTATCAGCCGATGCTCGCAGGTTTCCTGCAACATTCAGCGCTACGGATGTTGAAGGTTTCCTCCTGCCTAAACTGACAAGTTGTGATATAAGTTAAAGAATCTTGAAGGCAAAATTAAAATTAAAATTAAACCCAATTTTTAAAAAAAAAAAATTAAAAAATGTATGTCTTCATGTCGATGCTCAACCGTTGTATGTCTCCATTGCAGTCTTTCACTCCAGACATGGAGGAAGGGGCTAGCGATGCCGACCAAATCAACATGGCTGTCACTGCTGCTTTAACTGACAGTAAGGACGGGGAAAGGACGGAGACAGAGAATAACAAGGACACCGAAATGCCAGAAGAGGAGGAGGAGGGTGTCCACACTGATGATGAGAGGAAGGAGTTTGAACCCAAGATAGACCCGGACACCCGTACTGAGGGAGAAGTCAGTAAAGACGAAGAGAAGGGTGTTGGCAAGGAGAGTGATAAGGACGAACAACAACAGGTGAAAGCTGATAAAGACAAAGAAGCTGAAGGTTCTGTAGATGATGTGGAACAGGAACAAGAAGTGGTTAAGGATAGTGGAGAGGACATTGTCAGCAGTGAGGACATTGTCAGTGTTGAGGTCAAGGTCGGTGAGAGTAATGGTGGTGTGGAGGAAGCCAAGGACGCAGCTGCCAGCACTGTGAGTGATCAGGACACAAATAGTGCTGGGGTGAAGGAGACTGTGAGTGAGCAGGACACAAATAGTGCCAGGGTGAAGGACACTGTGAGTGAGCAGGACACACATAGTGCTGGGGTGAAGGACACTATGAGTGAGCAGGACACAAATTGTGCTGGGATGAAGGACAGCTACGCTGCTGAGGCCAACATTATAGAGAGTGGGAGTGGAAGTGTTTCACAGTCTGCAGAGATGGAGGAGGAGGAGGAGGAAGATGAAGCAACATCAAAAGACCAACTGGCGACCAATAAACAACCGCCAGTGGACAAAGACTCCTCCGAATCATCAGACAATGAGAAGGTTGACGAGACACAGATTCAGGAAGACGGCCAAGATGATAGCGAGGCTGTCTGTAGGAAACAGGCTGTAGAAGAAACTCCACAAATGCAACCTTCCCAGGAGGGTTCATCAAGCCAGCAACCAGAAGAGGAGGAGGGGGAGGAGGTCACTCCGCCAAAGTCTGACGACAGCAAAGGAAACGTGTCACAGGATTTGTTCAGTAGTGCTAAAGCGTCCAGTGATGTTGACAGTGAGACGCCATCACAACAGCCAGAAGATGGTGAAGAATTTCCGCCTCCAGCTGAAGAGAAATGTCAAGGCAAGAGAGACTCAGTTCCAGAAGGCATAAAGTCAGGAGATGACATTCCACCTGCCCTTACAATCGGGGCGGGTGAATGTGCCACTGCAATGGTGAGTGAATGTCTATGTATCTGCGTTACATAGACACACATTTAATGTTCATATTGGCATGAAATTTTCAGGCTTTTGTCTTATCAAATGAAATCTGTGGATGTCCAATGAACATCCAAGTCTTTCCTCTTTAATACTTCCACCAGAAGTCTTTCCATTTTCCATGGTGCATTTGTAATAGTTTCCATATTTTTAATATTTAAACTATTAAACTCCTCGAAGCAATTTGTGTAGTGCGTTCAAATTATCATTGGTCGCATGTTCTTTCAGGTGAAGTCGTCTGATGACAATAGCAGACAATCAGAAAACCAGTCTAGTGTTACCAGATCATCGCCAGAGAAGGAGCCCAGTCGAGAACTGCTGCAAAGTCGTCCAAATGACTCTGATCATGATAAATCTCGTAATAGATACAGAGACCGATCCGATGATAGGTCACGTGATCGCGATCGATCCAGCAGCGACTACGACAGAGACCGGTCACGTGATCATGATAGAGACAGAAACCGTGACCGAGGTTACGAACGTGACCGAGATAGACGGGAACAGCACCGATCCGATAGAGACCGATACGGCAGCAGTCACAGAGACCGTTATGAAGACCATAGACATTCGGGAGATAACCGGTGAGTCCTTTCTGACTGGTACCGCCCATCGTCTTGTATCTGGATGTATTTCTTTGCCATGGCCACAGAGTGAATGATTTTGTCATTCAATTTTATCTAGATGTTAGACACTTCTTTCCCCTAAATTTCGTTGGAAAGTATACAAAAGCGAGCCTTAATTTTCTTTGCTAGGACAATTTCATCATGATCCTTGTATCCAATTTATATATCATGTATAATGGTTGACAGTCACTGTCAAGTATGAGGAATTGCTTTAGATTCGTGCCAGATAATAATTGTTTGTATTTTTTTTCTTTCTCAGAAGTCATAGCCGCTACCAGGGAGGTCATCAAAGAGATCATGGCGGTCACCATGGTACCCAAGGCAGTTACCAGGATAACCACGGAAACCAAAGAGACCGATACAGGCAAAACAGAGGGCGTGATCATTACGGAAATCGTGACTACCGAGGCAGAGGGGGACAGGGTTACCATGGGAACTATTGAATACATTGCAAAACATTTGTTTGGCAGCACATGTCGTAGCTAGAGTATATGACACTTGATATTTGTGTGCTAGTATTATGCAATGCCAGATCTATGCTGCAGTCTTGATCTAGAGACTGGCTCACTATGTGGTTAGTGAAGATATTTTACATTTTGCAAAGAGCAGCGTTCGCCCTGCTAATTCGGAAGAATGAACTCTGCACTGGTGTTAAATAGGCCAGTTTTTGGTTCCATGTACTTGGCATGTAAAATAGAGGCACATCAAACATTTCATCATTGTTGTATGATGTGATGATGACTCGGGAGCTGAACCACGCTATATGGACAATAGCTATTGATCTCAATGATAACGTCGTTGGACCCAACATCACCCGCTCTCATATCATGCTTAATTGTCTGCACATTGCTTAATGATTTGATGTTAAAGTTGCTTTGCATGTCTGCATTCTCATAAAAATACAATTGTGTTTGTAAATTTGGTAAAATGTTGTATTGAGTAAATAGAGATTATTAACCGAGTCTCTTTAGATATCGTCTATATCCTGCACTTGGGGATAATCTTTGTGTTAGACAAGCTTTAGAGATTATCCCTGAGTGCAGGATGTAGACGATATCTAACGGCATGAGGTTAATAATCTCTTTATCATCTAATGTCGAGCTTAAATACTTCTCTATAAGAAGAAAACATAAACGTGTCAATCGACATTTTATAAAGTTGTGCCTAGGAATACGTGCAAGTCAGTAAATTGCAAGCCGCTTCACACATTGATAAATACACCAAAGGAAAAGAAACAACTTTAAGAATAATTCTTATTACAAATTGTAAACATGTTTTAAATGCCCTCGATTAGCACATCTAGTTTCAGATGACCGATCGTAATTATCATTTTGGTTACTATTTCCATAATAGTAGCTTTTATAAATAGTATGATGTCAGATGTTATGACGTCATATACGGTCAGAGCTCCTTAATTTGCATACTTATTAATCCGGCAAAGTAGCATGATACACGAACTATCTGTATACTTGCTTGTTCTCATAAACTTACTTGAATTGCATTCTCAGTACTGATTATTTCAAGGTAATTTGGTAAGGTTTTAATAAATATTATGTTATTTTACATGTTTGCACATATTATATGGCAAAATTAGGAATAATTTTAGGGGAAAAACTGACAAAAACTAAATAATGTGCATATTCAACTTTCCATTAGATGATAATAACATTTATCATGTTTCAATTGGACTTGTATACAAAACTAGTCTTGTAAGTAGAATTGACCAAATAGTTGTTCAGAAAATGAATTCAACATTTCTACGAGTATTGTATTTCTGATGCATGTTTGATTCTGTTTTTCATTTACATGTAGAATTTCCACTCTTACAAGCATGTACATACTGTATTTTAAATGTTATCTTAGTTCTTTTAGCATGTTTCGTGAAGCTAAATATGTAGTCAATGTTTCTCATAGTGAGACAGTTTTTGTTGTTGTTGAATATTTTCCTTTCTGCATAGATTGAATTACTGTCGTCAGATCATATTTCCATAATGTCTGTGGAAGTAGGAAAAAAACATTGTATGTCATATGTCCAATATAATAATAATGATTGATTTATAATGCACCAGATCCAACCCGAAGGCATGCTCACAGCGCTACCTTCTTGGGGGGGGGGGGCGGCGC
>JAUTBT010011856.1:12051-23770 GCA_032361225.1 Lepetodrilus schrolli
GAAAAATTTTTCCCCCCCCCCCCCCCCCCCCCCCAGTCAATGGATCTATGTGCACTCAGTGTGCCTTCTCAACTCCCTGGGAAGTATACAACCCAATTTGTCATCTTTGTTGTTATCAAATGTCTGATATTCTTTGTTTAGAGGCATTTTTCTGTCCTGATTATTTCAGGTGTTTTACATTCTAGGAAACATTATTGAGGAGGCTATTTGCTAGAAATGTAAAATTAATTTTAAGAAATTAAGAGAAATGTCCTCGTGTCTTTGACGAGGACTAGTACCGCCATGCTCATTATTTTTACTATTGTATCAGATGGGCATACATTTGTACATATCATCAGATAATCAAGCATCCATAATGCCACCGATTATTTTGCCTGTCATAATCATTTGATTATGAATGGCATAGAGTAGCTGTAACAGAAAGATGATACCCAATACATCTGAAAGTTATGACAGCACCTGCTAATCCATCTATTCTATCTTGAAGGTGTCCAACACAAAAGCAGGACATCCCTGCATTTAACTTATGTCACTATGTATCATAACTTAGAATAAGTCTCTCACTTGAGTGCATGTCGTCGCAAATGGGTGAAAGATTCCTGCTGCGACGTTAAACTCCATTATCAGTCACTCACTCACTTGAGTGCAAGAGGTGGAAATGTACCCACCGACTTAGAACTTCATTCCTGTGATACAGACATACAGTAACACTATTTTCTTCTGTCATCAGGTCGTATGTCACAAGATAGGACAAATTCCAATGGAGCTCTTGTGTTACCATTAGGCTTAGAGTGTACAGTGTGTGTGTGGTTAAGTGTGTATGTGGCTGTGGTAGGTTGCACGTGCTACATTTCTGTGTGGATGTGGCTGTGGTAGGTTGCATGTGCTACTTTTCTGTGTGGATGTGGCTGTGGTAGCTTGCACGTGCTACATTTCTATGTGGCTGTGGAAGGTTGCACGTGCTACTTTAATGTGTGGATGTGGCTGTGGAAGGTTGCATGTGCTACTTTAATGTGTGGATGTGGCTGTGGAAGGTTGCACGTGCTACTTTAATGTGTGGATGTGGCTGTGGAAGGTTGCACGTGCTACTTTACTGTGTGTATGTGGCTGTGGTAGGTTGCACGTGCTACTTTACTGTGTGTATGTGGCTGTGGTAGGTTGCACGTGCTACTTTACTGTCATTAGGTAAGCTGGGATATTTGACATCATGAACTGATATTTGTACAGTTTAACTGAGCTTTATGTTGCCAAACAGTTGACGTTGAATCAAGATGTGGAGGAAGAAATACAGCCCTGTTGCTATTCCATTGAGTTGCTCGCATTACGGTTGGGTAAGGGTAAGGGTAGGGGTGGGATGGGGGATTGTATTACTATGAGAAAGTATTCATTTGACTTATCAAGTGTCATGATGATGCATGTTTCTTTTGTACAGGTCCGTTTTCCTGGTCAAACATAAACGATAGAGAAATACATAAATTTAAGACATTTTATTTCAGAAGGATAATAACAATTAGATAATTTTAATGCAATGTATTGGTACTCCAAATGTTAATAAAGAAAATATTAAAACAAAACTTTATTGCGTGTTTGTCCGTCTTTATGTATCTTGGCACAGGAGACCATTGATACTGTGCAGGTTTTGAGATAGACCCCCAATCGACCCCCAATCTTCTATTAATGTCTGAACCAAATAATTGTATATTCCTTGTGTATATATATCTGTCCTTCCATAAGATCAAACAAGAAAGCAATAATACCTGATAACATAATTTTATTTTCAGAACACATGAAAGATTGGAACACACTATTTGACAACATTGCACATTTACATGTATAATAAATCTAATTATTGCAGCTTCAAAACGAGGCTAATGTACATCTGACACTAAAGCAAATGAAAATACTTATTGAATGAAAACATATTTCATCATAACTTTGGTATACAAGATTCCCAACCAAACTGTAAAATGCCCTTTGATTAAAATTAAACATAATTTAAACATTTGATTGTTTATTTGCTACAAGTCCAATTCAGTGGGAATCTATATGAATACAATAGAGCATGACTTGACAGATAAACGGACAATTAAATAACATGAAATTGACAACTATTGTACATATTGAGCATAATTATATATGTTT
This sequence comes from Lepetodrilus schrolli, assembly GCA_032361225.1. Lineage (NCBI taxonomy): Eukaryota > Metazoa > Mollusca > Gastropoda > Lepetellida > Lepetodrilidae > Lepetodrilus > Lepetodrilus schrolli. The sequence continues at coordinate 14,194 of JAUTBT010011856.1, forward strand.
ATACAATACATGATAAAAGTTTGCAACAGTATCACAGATAACCACAAAAGATAATACAGACATGAGAACTTAAGTGGTAGCATCAAAAACCACAAACTTTTCAAGGTTACTATGGCAAAATAAAACGAGCAAACAGAAATCTTTAATTTAACATACTGCTTGATAAACAATCTACAATACATACTAGATAACATTCTACTAGTAATAATGCCATCACTCAGTACCTGATGCAGCCTGGAATGTCGTACAAATAAACAAATTTGAGAACTAGCAGAAATGGGCAAGCTACAATAGGGCACCTAAGTGTGTTAAATTATATTTTTAGACATATCTGGTTTAAAGATTCTGGCGACATGTGCATGGTTGTTTTTATTTTTTTTACATACATGTACCTTGCATTGTATCCCAATCTATCAAGTGTGGATGGCTGAACACACGCTGAAGAACATGATTCATCTCTGAATCGAACAGAAATTTTGCACATGATCCGTATTAATGGCATATTAAGATTTTCTCTGGAGTTTAGTCAGTGTACTCATGTTCGGTTATCACTGGAACTTGGGAAATGCTATAAAAAATATAATAACTGACCTACTTAGGCACCCTATAGCACTAAACACAGTGGCCATATTGGATTAAGATTTTCTACGTTCCACCAATAATAGCCAGGTACACAGTTTCAGCTGTTTTGACAACCTTATGAACATTCAACAATTGCAACTTTTGTCGGCTCTTTAGCCAGTCAGTCACCAACTTAGCAGGAAAATACACACAATATTCATCTCACACCATGTGATAATTCACAAGATATACATTCTCAGATCAGTGAAAAGCTGTAAGCACATTTTCTTCACTCAAAAATATACTTTTCCCCAAATACAATGCAGAACACATATATAAGAAACCTGACAATAAGGACCAACTATCACATTACAAAGTCACTTAACATCTCAGTATCAAGTCATTACTAATACTTGTAGTTTAACAACATAAATAAACTACAGTAATAGCAATATTTAATGAACACATGTACAGCAGTGATATAAACATAAACTAAGATTTGCAAGTTACTGATATATAACCAGACATTAAGAATTCATAGGAAAAAACATTGAAGTTGAACCCATTATTGTAACAATTATAGTAGGGTTTTACCAACATTTAATTGGTTAGAAATCATGACTAAAGGGTCAAAGTATCTTGAAATTTTTGCTTGCACAAATGTCGGCATATCATGGAACCTCTCATTAGACTGTCTTATAGATATTTGATATAAAGACGGCAAGACAGTCAAGAGAACTAGTGTGAACCCCAATGTTGGTAACCATGGTAACAATTAGATCTACTAATTATGTCGTGATTTGTAAACAGATTCATGTCATGATAAAATATGTCATGGATACGCCATCACAATAGAACAGCACTGGTGCAATGAATCATTTTTGCAGGTATCCACATAAATGAATATGAGTGATTTGTTGCTTAACAGTGATGGACATGATGAAGATATGAAATAGTTTGAATGAGTAAACAATGGATGAGTAAACATATATTTAACAATGTTGATAAATAAATCCTATTGCCCATTTCCCATAATTTGAAATTTACCTTGCGGGAATTTCAAAACTAAATTTGCACATACTAAACCTAATAAAATACAATGAATTTTGGGAATAGGATATATTTATATCCATTTAACAGCAATCCATAGTATATACCATTGTGTGCAGTAGGGAGCATAACCAGGTGTGAAATACAGTGCAGGCCCACGTGTTACTAAGGGGGATCGTAGGAATTAAATGTCATTGTCAAAGACAAAATGATCTGCAGACACAGGCCTTTTGGCCTAATAATAGCTTTGCCCCTGACCACATACCATAGCATACCCTGTGACTTCATTAGGTATCTTTATTTGTGGGAGGTGTGTCTGCATAAACCAATTTTGATTGGTTCCATTCAACCCCTGCAGAAAAGTAGTTTACCATGTACAAGCACTACCATTGGTCCAAAGAATGTCGCAATAGAAATGCTTCCCCACAAAAAAAGTGACACTGCAGTGGAATAGTGATACATGATGAGTACACCAGTGGAGATGCCCAACCTCCCATTGCCACTGGCTAACAATTCTTCAGCTGAATAGGAAAAGATAACTCCCATCATGCAGCGTGTTAACTGGTCTGTTGAAGCAGCCAATCGGTGACCTCGTCTTCGTGCTTATCCAGCCAATTGATGTTCATCTTGATCTTCTCCAGAGACTGTCGGACCGCCCTGGAACCCGCACCGGCGTCTCGCTTGGCGAAGAATTCTTTGACCTGCGGACAATTACAGTCAATAGATTTGACCCTCTCAATGGTGGAGTCGTCATTGAAAGCACTAGGGTTAATGCTGGAGTGCGTAAGAGTGGCACAAAGGATGCACCAAATCAATGAAGGAGATGCATCATGAAACTTATTCAGTCGGATATCCATTGCTTCTTCCTGAGGTTATTATTGCAGGTATGAAACAGTTCATACATAATTTACCCAGTCAAAGATTGTCTCCATGGAAATTATATGTTTTCTAATGGAAAGTTAGAAATAATAATCAAAAGCTTATGGACAACTACTAGTATGGTATGTCAAGTACACGTACACACACACACACAGAGACGCACACACATACACACACATAAACAACCATAACATGAAAAAGGCCAGGCCTTAGAATATTCACAATTCGCAAATGTTTGGTTACTAGCAGATCTGAAATCTCACCTCATCATAGTCAAACTGCGTGGTAAAGTGCTGGGACACCTTGATTAGACGTGACATACCAAACGCTCCGGAACTGTACCTAAAGACAAAATGTATAGGTGAATCATGGTGAAGTCACAAAGTTACCTCCCTTGAAACCCTCCCAACTCTGTAACACTAATGACATCCTGTTTGATGACTTCAGGAAATCTTCGGATGCAGTTAAAAATTAATATAAAGTCAATCAAATAAGATGTACCAGTAAAAGTGCGAAAAAAACTCAATCAAGACACTGCAAGATCGGCTAACAGTAGGTTTCACAAAAGGTCATTATACTGTGACAAATACTCGCATGGTATGTGTTGCAGAGTAGTACATACAAAGCAAGGCTATTAATTAGATTACAATATTAATTAGATTGTGTAAAATCACCGTAAGAACTATTCCATATGGTGTGACACCAAACATGTGAAAAAGGGATGCCATAATGCCCAATTTCTCACCTGTCGACTTCATTAACGATGAAGTTTTCAGTTATCCGTACAGGAAGTAGTGTGACGGTTGAAATATTAGACGATATTGAACAGGACTGAGCTCCAATCAAAATGCATGTATGCTGCAACACCTCCCATAGATAATGTCTTTTTTTTCAAATATGTACTACTTTCCATCAACTGAGTAATACTATAAATTTTACTTCATGCGGACTAAGTAAATTTACATTCTACTAACTAAGTACTACTTACTATAAACTAAGTACTACTTTCTGCTAACTAAGTACTAGTTTTTGTCTACTAAGTAATACTTTCTGTCTACGCACTACTTTCTGTCAACAATGTACTACTTCCTGACAACTAACCTCTTCTGGATGAGTGGCCAGTTCTGCTCCATGAATCTCCAGGTTAGCAGCTGACCAGTGGGGTTCTCAGCTACATTTGTCAACACGTAGTCAAAGTCTTGGGACCGGATCAGAGACTTGTTTAGAGTCGACTCCAGGTATCTGAATTGAGGATAATCTTCAAATTGCCATTCGTATTTACTGGACATTGTACCCAATTCAAGATAACCATTAGTATATTGTCTTGCTACAACAAATTGCTGATTGATCGAATATTATTTACAGTACCATGTCTGATAGATAATTAAACAAATAAATTAGATAGATAAATAAAGAAATAGACAAATAAATAACACACAAACAGTCCAGTCCAGTCCAGTCCAGTCCAGTCAGTACAGTACAGTAAATAAATAAATAAATAAATAAATAAATATTTAAACAACAAATAAATTAATAAATACTGTAAATGATAAAATGTTAGCGAGTATAAAACTTTAACAAATTTAACTAGTTGCTCTTAAAAGTTAACATTTTATTCACTAATATTTATTTATCTATTCTGTAGATGTATGTGTGTAGGTCTTTCAATATTATTCCCGTCACTGATGATGTTCGTGTGTGTAATAGAATAATTTTCCAAAACAAATAAAACACAAAACAAAAATGTGATAAACTGTATTTAGTAAAGGAACATATTAAATTAATATATATAACCTTTTAGATATGAAAACATCTGATGGTAAACAATCCAAACAAATACAAAATTAAAAAATTAAAAAATTCATAAATATTTCTTTTTTTAAATAACTTTAAAAAAAAAAATATTAAAAAAAGGTTTTACCAAAAAAGATTTTTAAAAAATAAAAATTAATAATAATAATAATAAAAATTACAAAATTAAAAAATAATAAATAAATAAAAAATAAACAATTTTAAATAGTTTTACAAAAATAAAATAAATAAATAAATAAATAAATAAATTCATTCAATAATAATATAATAAATGTAGAGTGGACGTACTGAGAGAGCAGACGGATCTCCCTGGTGTAGGACATGGCGGTGAGCATGAGGTTGGCCTCGGACGGCACCACGGTGGTGACATACACCTGCCAGCACTTCCTCCAGTCGGACTCCTCCCCGTATGCCACGCCCAGCGAGTACACCGTGGCCTTCAAGTTAGGACTGATGCTGGAATTAAAGACACACGTCAGAAAATCAAATGCATACAGGGTGGCTGGCAGGTCTTCCATATGTATCTCTCGAGATCAAATAAATGTAACATGGAAATTTTGATGCTATGTTTTGTATACCATGTGAATGTAATTTAAATTTGCGATATGAAGTTATAACCCCCCCACCCCCCTAAAAAAAAATAATCAATGTGCGATTGCCTTTAAAAATAAGACCTTTTTTTAAAAATGTTTTGCATGATTTGAGAATGTATGGAATATAGTTTATAGAAATTATTATTATTTACCAGTAATATAAGAAGTTGTACAAAATAACAAGCATTGAATTTGTGAATGAATGCCTGTAAAAAGTATGGAAAACTTGAATACTTTGAGAATGTATAGAACATTGAAATCTGTGAGCGATTACCTTTAAAAACTATGGAAAATGTTTTACCTGATATTTTTAGACACCCAGTCATTGAATAGTTTCTTCCCCTGTTCGATAGAATCTTTGTGTCCGATCTTCAAGGCCCACCTCAATATCAACGATCGCTGTAATCTGAAACAGGTAAACACAGTTAAACACTTCAATCCCATATATTTATCTCATAGAATACCTAACAATTTTCTCTCGATCAATAAAATGTATATAAACATACATAAAAAAAAAATACACGTGATCATGATCATTCCTACCGAGAATATTTCCAGTTGAAAAACTATAACCTCCTGGGACACCGTTCCTCGCCTCACTGACACCGTACATCCAAAAATACATTTATAAAATGTGTGTCAGGCACAAGTACCAAACACCCTTCCAGGTCAGCTTCATGCAGTAACTGTAGTACAACAGTTATCATCCTTGGTCCGTCAGTACCAGCAGGTGCTTGCAGGTTTACTGCAACATTCAGCGCTACGGATGGTGTAAACTGCCATAAACTGATAAACCATGATATAAGTGCAGAAGCTCTAAACCTCAATACAAAAAAGAATTTTTAAAAATAAACTACCTTAAAAACACTAACAAGATAATGCTTACATCATAATTTTGCCTTTGCATTTCTTCTAGGACACTGTCTTATAGGATTATTCTAAGATATTTCCAGTTTGAACACAATCGGCCTGACAACTGCCCCTCACCTCTGTAGATGTGATCCTTCGTCTACCCAGCCCAAAGACTTCAGCTGCTTGTCCATGATGGACATCATGTATTGCTGGAAGACCAGAAATAAAGGAATTAAGACTGTGGGGAATGCTTTTATATGCCTCTTGGACTCTCTCGGATACAGGCAGATAACATTGGCACGATAACTGATGCTTAGAAACACAGATGAGGATGCGAGATGAAGAGCTGATGGTCATTGGGAGTTCGTACCTTGAAGTTAGAGTACACCTGCTTGAAATACATCATTTTGTTGATGTATGCCAGATTGTCCAGGGCAGACTTCCATGGTACATAGTGGTCCTCGTTCTTCAGGTATAGAGTTATGCTAAGAGGAATCTTGTGACTGACCAGTCCAGCCCTGGAACAGATCGAGGTGACCAGTCAACAACAGGGATGGTCAGAGGGGAAGGCTTGAGAGCAACCAACATTGTAAAATGGTATTTTATCCATACCTAGTTCAGCTAGCTAAGTGTTGTGTTGGCCCCTTTTACTATCGGACAATTGATTCTGGCCCTACCCGATACCCTATGGGTATTGCCAGAATCGAAAATCCGGTAGTAAAAGGGGCCAACACAACGTTTAGCTAGCTGAACTACTCCATACCCTACGAAAAAAAGACCCATAACATTAAGAAATTCTTGACCTGATTACATTGATGGATACATAGACCTATTAGCGTGATGCGTGTATTTGAACCAATAAATCATCCAAGAACACATTGCTGTATGGTAAGTGAGGTGATTATGAGCGCCTTTTAATGCTATGGATTATGGCATTACTGACCAATCAGAAAGACTGTAGGCAGTGACAAGTCACAAATAGTGTTGACCCGCAGAATCGGGGAGTACATTCACGTGTTGGGGTTATCATGGGTCACGACTCAAGTGCTACGTTCTTGAGCATTTGTTTTGAATTTGCTGCACTTGACTCGACACTCGAGTTAAAAACAAACACAATCCTGGGTCAGACAAGGGAGGCAACTCTTGAATCTGGTTGTCTCCACTTAGACATCAGTGGTTGAAGCAGGACTTACCGGGCCAACTGGAAGGCGTCGTCAATCAGACCTGCTCTGTCCACAGGACTGAACACCTGAAGAAGACAACAGAGACTTGGGTCAGAAACTGATTTTACTTTGGTTTGAATTGAGTTTTCGTGCTGCCTTCATGTTCATTTCCCTCAATTCATGGTCAGTTAGTGTGTTGGCTGAATGGCTACTGTAGTGCTATGTAGCAATTTGTAGAGAAATGTATTGAAGTCTGAATGCAGTACAGATCATAATAGTGGGATACATCAAGCTTTTGAGTGACAGTTGTCTGTTATATATTGGTTGACAGTGTGTTTACGGTAGGAAAGAGAGCCCACAATAGTTAATTGTTATGGTAAGACCCACAGTGTTAGATAATTAACCAAGATTTAGTGTATTGTAGTGAAACATGGTGCAGATTGAATGTAGCCCAGTATCGTCACAATGCCCGCCAGAAAGAGTCATTGAAGTGGAAGTAGATCTATCTGTTAGTCATTCATACATTAACAAGATCTCACCGTGTGATCGTCCATCAGCTGTTTGATCAAAGCATTCCAGTTTGCCTCATCGTAGTTCACACGATAGAATCCGAACATTCCGGAGTTGGCCTTGATCCACGCAGATTCAGCTGGCACTGTGGTCTCCGCTGTAAGCATTAATAGAATGAATAGAAGCAACACCACCCTTTTTAATATTAAAAAAATTACTAATGATACAGAACACCAACGGAAATAAGATTATTACAGATATTAACAATGTTGGCAGCAGTCAATTATGGCTGTAATTCCCTATTATGGTGGGAGAATAACGAACTGAGATTTTACACTGAGTCAATGGCAGAACTCTCACCTGAGAAAAATCTCAAACTCAAGTTTGTTTCGAAAAATCGGGGACAGGCCCTTGTTCCACAGAACAATTGTAGCGCTACGAGAGTCGTAACTATTAGCATCTCCATGCTAACGTAGCGCTACGATTGTTCTGTGGAACAGGTCCCAGGTCAATGGTGGCAGAGTACTAAGGAAGATGCCACGTACCTGAGCTCATGTTCATCCAGGTGAGGTGCTGTGTCTTGGTGTCGATGCTAGTGATGAGGGTTAGAGGAACATACCACTTGTACCTGGAAGAGATTGTGTGTCAGATTGTGTCAGATTGTGTGTGTCAGATCGTGTGTCAGACTGTGTGTCAGACTGTGTGTCAGATTGTGTCTGTCAGATTGTGTCTGTCAGATTGCATATGTCAGATTGTGTATGTCAGATTGTGTGTCAGATTGTGTGTCAGACCGTGTGATACGGGAAACACTGACAAACAATAAATGTTTGCTTCACCTTCTGGATACTGGATTAACCACAATATCTGTTCTATAGGGCTTTGGTTGGCTCTAGCACGGACAGGGTTAAAAACACAAGCAGGAAGTTGGTCAGGTGGTGCCACCTGGACGATGTTAGGTGGCTCCACCTGGAGGAAGGATAACACTCCCAGCATCAAGATCAATCAATGTCTGTCTTACTTGTAGGGAGATTCCGGCACCACATCGTTGACACTGAGCGGGTTGACCAAGAAGCGGTTCTGTGTGAGGGTCAGTCTTGACCCCTGACGGCCGATTGTGACCACAGGGTACCCCATCTGCTTGGTCCAGGTGTCCATAAGGTCTGTGACACTCAAACCAGTGTTTTTGTTGAACTGGGAACAGTGAATGGACATCTACATTCAAACCATAGTTTTTAAAGTGACTCAAACAGATGTGGCCAACATAGTGTGATTTTACCTATGGCCATTTTATAGAGCTATATTTGCATGAAAAGCAACTCAAAACCATCTAAATAAATCCTTTTGATTGTTTACAAACTGGTCCCTATACATGGGGATTCTCCTCAATCTTAATCATGTGGTTAGAAGAGTACAATGTGATTGGTCCTCGGTCAGACTGTTGAGAGACAGTGTTGAGAGGTACCCCCTCACCAGCAATTTATGCAAACTGACTGCCCGGAAAATGAGATGATTTATCACTTGGAAGGAAATACATCACTGTACGTGGTGTAGGATCATCAGTTCTATAGGTTTATACAATATGAATTTTGTGTTTGAGTCACTTTAATAATCTAGAAATCGGAACTAGAAATCTCCAGGATGAGCTGACGTCAAGATAAGAAGAAATCAAAAGCACCAGAAATGGTTCCTAAACTGGGGCAACAGTGGTATCCATAATATAAATAAAATAAGCTATCAATTCCCCACACTCTGATATCTACTAAGAGACCATAGCTCTCTCATCACCGTCAGTGAGCATTGCTTCACGTCACAGAGGAAATCTTTCACCAATATGCGACACTTTTATCGGTGAGATAGAGAGATACATAATATATACGAGTGCAATTAGTTCTTGGAGGATAAAAGAGATTCACGAAATGGTATCCAGGGTATCCTGGGCACTGTAAATGGTGGATGTCACGATCTACAAATGCATCATCAGGGCTCAATATTGGAGCCATGGTGACCTAATTTAGCATTTGGCGACCAGTATTTCAAATGACTTCTCGGAAAATTTTGTAACTTTGAGGCCTGATTGTTTGTTTGAGACATTCCCCTGAAACTATTCGGCATTGGCAAATGGACTGTTCCATTTCTACTTCCTGATTCCGACTAACT
>JAUTBT010011867.1:0-23769 GCA_032361225.1 Lepetodrilus schrolli
ACTACTTTTGTTATTTTTAGCTGGTGTGTCGACTGAACATCTATGTCTGAACAATTGACGTCGAATGTACCAAAATGTAAAAATCGCACGTCATCAAAACCATTCACTCGTTCCATAAAAATGGTATTGCACAGAAGCTCGGTTAGTATTCTCTATATGCAACATATGTGGTGGGAGAAACTATGTAATCTTCTAAGTATATTACACAGTTGGAACTACTTTTGACATTCCACGTGCAGCATGTGTCGACTTCAACATCTGATTGAAGACTCAGCATAGATGTGTTACCTCCTGCAGTATCTGTCATCCATTACATTTTGTTTGCATATGTCACATCCATATCTAAGTCATTCTATTTATCATCGGGACTGTAGACATTAATATTATCATATTAAATTATAGTAAACTCACTATATTATACAATGTTGAAACTTGTATTTTGTATGGCCTCCATTGTGCGTCAGGAAGAATAATGTTATCCGTGTGTAAATATGTCTTATTACGCATATTAATTTATTGACTTCATGAACCATCATCTATAGATGCTATAATAAATTGTGATAATTTAGAAACATTTCTTTAAGTTCGACTAATTTAGAATATTTTCTTTAAGTTTGACTAATTTAGAATATTTTCTTTAAGTTTGACTATGTTGCATAAAAACAATAACCCACTCAGTACAAGAGATTACAGATTATCTTTCTCCCATGAAATTAATGTTGTAAGTCACTCGCAAAACATTAATTTCACTCGAGGAAGATAATCTGTAATTTCTCGTACCGATTGGGTTATTGTCTATATACATCACAACAGGAATCAATCAGCAATACGTGACAATTCATATCTTATTAATCAATAGATGGTTCAAAATTAAAAGCAGAAGTAAAAACATGCCAATAAAAGCTTGATTGCTGCAGTTGGAACAGGCCGGTATACACACTCAGACGCATTATCATGACTGACTCCAAGCCGACCAGTCCTAGCATTTCTCTTTTAATGCTGAGCACCAAGTATGTGAACAAGAAGTACCGTGCTTTAACATCCTTCGGTGTGACACAGCCTGGGCTCGAACCACTTATGTTTTGACCAGAACCACTTATGTTTTGACCAACAACTCACAGGGCAAACACTTTCAAGAGAACCAAAATTGTCTAACATAGGTCTGAGGTACTTTACCTAGTGCCAGGAACTTGATAAGATAGTCATATTCCCCGGATGCCCCAGGGCTTCCCCCTCCATGAGTTGGAGTGGACTCGCCCATCTCCAAGTCTGAAAGAGAGAAAGACATTTGAATCAGATATACTTATGAGAAATAGAAACACCACATTAATGAGAGAATACATTTTATCATGCATATCCAGAGACCATATACAGAAATGTATATGGTCTCTGGTATTAATTAATATAAATGAATCTGTATCGATATATGAATCACAAATTCAGACCATACACAAGTCATGATATACTCCCAAGGCTTTCCAGAAACAAATAATAACAATAAGATACACACATACAAATTGCACACAAACTGCAATTTGGTAAGAAAACTAAACTGGTTGCAAATTTGTATAACAGTTGCCCCCACTGGGAAACGACAGGTGGTTTAAACAGATAACTGGTGGCCTCGTGATATTTATCTGTGTCCAGCTAATGATGTTCACAAGCACTGGGAGGTCTCTCCAGTCTTCAAGGCTACCATTCATAAAAAGGTTAATACTGATAATCACCACAGGCTTGATGACATTAGTCACAGCTGGAACACTAGGCTTGATAGTAGTAATTTACGGTAGTAGTACTTTATCATGTGCCAAGATGCACGAAAATATGTGGATTCTCTAGGCCTATTTTGTTTGGTATACTTTTATGCAAGGTAGGGTCTGTACAAAGAAGGTACCTTAATTTAAAACATGATGAAAATGTCTTAAAAATGATATCCTATATATTAAGCATAAATCCATGTGATTTTGCAAGAAATCAGACATGATGCCTTGACACCTAGTCACGAAGTATAGTCTGAATTCAACCAGATGTCTTCATTGTCTTCATTTAGAAAAAGCTCGTTCATTGTCACAAATAGAAAAAACCCACTTCAAAATGCATTCACATTTCCTCCACATATTTTTGCAATGTACTACCACTAATATTTCATCCACATATATTTGGAATGTATCACCAGCACATTTCTAATCCCATTCCCATCTTTATGGTTATATGGTACAACTAGATGCCTCAAAATATCCATGCACATATTTAAGCTCGTCACGTTCCTGACTGCACGATACATATTATAATAACAATAATTTCTAAACCAGTCAGAAGCCATGTAAACACAATGAGCCAGTCTTATAGAAAAATCTTCTGAATCAAAAGCCTCCCATGGCAGGAATTCCAGTAAGTTCTTTCAAATGTATGAACAAAGAGAAAATGGTCAGCTATGTCACCAATATCCAAGATGATTAAGAACCTTTCTGGCAGAATACAATGCTCAATATTGGAGCATATGATGAGTTTCAAGAGTGTCTTTGTCTCAGAGACATCTGCAGGGGGTTATCTCCAGATTCTGTGTAGGCTGAAGACTATTGATTTCCTGGTTATCGGTGGTCGTGAATTGGGCGACATTTTCACTGACAGCAATGAAATCTTTTCTTGTCAATTTTGCTACTCAACCCATTACTCATCCATGTTAGGTTTCTGCCCTGAACACAAATAGATGACAACACAAATCATATCCCTCTGTGAACACAAGTAGGTGTTCATTATAGATGACAATACATACCACATTCCTTCAAGAACACAAGTAGATGACAACACAAATCATATCCCTCTGTGAACACAAGTAGGTGTCCACTGTAGGTGGCAATACATACTACATTCCTTCTTTGAACACAAGTAGGTGACAACACAAATCATATCTTTCTGTAACTTGCAAGCACAAGTAGGTGTCCACTGTAGGTGGCAATACATACTACATTCCTTCTTTGAACACAAATAGGTAACAATCCATACTGTATTGCTCCTTGAACACAATTATGTGATCACAAGTAGATGACAACACAAATATCATCTCCCTCTGTGAACACTAGTAGCTGTCCACTATAACAATACTAATACTAATAATAATAATGTATATTAATAATGTGCCTATTCCATGTCGTACACATGCTCATGGCGCTACATGGAAAAAGATTAATAATTTAGGAAAGTTAGAGATAGTGACACAGGAAAATATGCGTCTTGAGCTTAGCTTTGAAAATGTCTAAATTGTCCACTCGTTTGATTTCAATGGGTAACAAGTTCTACAGAACAGGCACATTGTGGTAGAAAGATCTAGATCCGTAGGATGACACCATATCTCTCTTTGACAATAACTGTAGATGACAAATGTGCCATATCTCTCTGACAATAAATGCAGATGACAATATGTACCCTATCTCTCTTTGACAATAACTGTTAGTGACAATATATACCCTATCTCTCTTTGACAATAACTGTTAGTGACAATATGTACCCTATCTCTCTTTGACAATAACTGTAGGTGACAATATGTACCCTATCTCTCCTTGACAATAACTGTTGGTGACAATATGTACCCTATCTCTCTTTGACAATAACTGTTAGTGACAATATGTACCATATCTCTCCTTGACAATAACTGTTGGTGACAATATGTACCCTATCTCTCCTTGACAATAACTGTTGGTGACAGACAATATGTACCATATCTCTCTTTGACAATAACTGTTAGTGACAATATGTACCCTATCTCTCTTTGACAATAACTGTTAGTGACAATATGTACCCTATCTCTCTTTGACAATAACTGTTGGTGACAATACATACCAAATTCGTTCTTGAAAACAACCAGGTTCCACTCCATACTATGTAACTCGTCAGATGTTGATTTCAATAGATTTTCACAAATCAGAGGATATATCGGCAGCCCTTTAAGAGCCCAATTTAAAACTAATCAGGTAACTAACTGAACTACCTTGGGAGGAAGACAAGCCATAACAGTTCATATAAGTATAATGAGGTTTTCTCTGGCAGCTTTCAGACTCCAGCCTTGTGCCCAGCTTGTAATCCTGGCACTGGTGAGTGGATTGCATGTCCAGTTATATTGCAATGCTAACACGATTGTCAGACATGCAGCCAAGGAGATAAATTTGTTATGTCTTCATCCTTGAACATGTACCAGGGAGGTTCTAAAGCTGACATTTTACAGTATTATCATTAAGTCGAAGACAGCTTAGACTGCACAACCAAACTGATGGTGATTAAAAGACATAATATTGATCAGCAAATTCAAAGACTATGAAAATACAAACATCCCACTGCTATTAGTGTAGTCTCACTCACTGACATTTGTAAATACCAGCTAACTGGGAGAGCCAGACCAAACTATAAAGGGTTAATAGAAGTGCATTGGGAACAGTTGACACTGAACATTTATAGTTCAACAAGAGTTAAAATGATGATCAAAGATTTAATGAAACTGGCTAAAAGTCATCAGCTGAACATAAGATGTTGGTTGAATTGGGGTTTACAGTCATCTTCATTAGACGTACAATATCTTCAAAATTGGTCCGCTGAGCAAGACTTTGAGACTAAAAGACTGCAATATACTCGGTCATTTGAGAAGGCATCCTTTGGGGGAATAGCCTCAATAGTGAGTGTGGTAGAGTGTTGGATGACACAACCAATGGATCTAGTTCCAATCTCATCAGTACTTCGTCTCCAAGATTGGAGAAAAATGTGGAAGATTGATTGCAACGTCTGTGTTCTGAATATACAATAGCTGAGCAATTCACTCTCCATTAATCTTCAGAAGAGATCTATGTAGATACGGTTTAGAAGACCATCACATGGATCCTTTCTATAGAGGACAGTGTAACTAACAAGACTGGTATTAACTGTTTTATAGCAGGAAGTAATATCTATATGGTGTCTGTCTCAGATGTCCTAGGGGCTTTAACAACAGTAAATTACTCCGAGAAGGAAATTGATTCCCTGATGGTGGTTAATTTAACACTCTAAAACATGTGGAATGGAAATGACATTTGAAAGGGAATATACAGGTTGCTATTAATACTGAAATACAATTCACAGTCCATGTGTATTTTTTCGAGGCAAGATTAATAATATAATAGTACTTTTATTGTATTATTACAGGTTCTGTTGCTGTAATGGTAATGTCAAGATGATCGATATTGCCCTTTAGTACCAATGGTGCATAGAAGTGAAAATATGTTGCCAAATTTCAATAACAAACTTGTAACCTCAGTACTTCTGGCATTGCAAATAAGAAACAATTTATTAATGACAATATTACAAGAATAACTGCTTGTATAAGAGTATTGGCTAATTTATCTGACTGATGAATGTTACCATGGTTTCCAGTACTTCCCACAGACTGCTCATTTCCCATGATGCTCCATAACCAACATGGCCGATGCTTAAAGCTGTCTCAGTATTTCCGCTGATAAGCAAAGGGACGGTCAGTCTGCTGAATGACCAGGAACTGGGTGCCAGTAATTACGAATGAAGCCCTATCAAGGTTCTTCAAAACATTAATGGAACAATAATTACGTATTCCGTAAGTGCCGAGCGGAGAGGCCATTACTTAGGAGCCCCCACAAGGGCAGAAGGGATCAATGTCTTGCCATTGACATCTGCCTGGTGATTACGTAGGAATATTGCCTCCCCGGAAATCAATTACAGAGAAATGCGACGTTCGGGCCATCCACTGTTGCTATGCAAGAGGCGCTAACCGTTGCATTAGGGGAACTTACCCACGAGGGATATGGAACCAATTCTCTGCAAGCCCTGGGTAGTAGTTGAGTAGTTCAGACATTCCATATACTTATACCAGTAGTTAGGTCTTTATATACACAGTAACTACTTTCAATTTGTCATAAAATGGGATTCTTCATGAATTATCAGGCTTAAGAAACCATCAGAGAAATAGTGGTATAAATATAGTGTTGGAGGGTATTATTTAGTAGTATTACAATGCCAATATGTGTACATGTAATATAATAGGAATCTGTAATAAAAACTCATAAAATTCTTTCTTTCCATTTCTGTTTAGAAGGTGAACATATTTGAGGAACTGTTATTTAACCAGACTAATATCCAATAAAGCATGCTTAATAAACTTGCAATTGAACTTTAATGGAATTTTAATAAAATAGATACCAATAATTTTGTAATTTTGAAATAGTGGTTTTAAAACATGTTTAATAAAATCTCTTAATCATGTCAGTCTAATGTCAAAATCAAAAGGAACAAAAATATTAGATTACAAAAATGGACATATACGGTTTATTACAACCTGTTTGGATGCTAAATGACATTGTAGGTTGTGAATCATTGATATTTCAATATCTGTAAAATACCCATCTGGGATACAGAACATGAAAATTTAAATACGTAAATTCAGTTACGTCCAAGTCCACGATAAGACATCATGATGATATGAATCCACAAACCCAACAGCACAAACAGATTTCAAATAGACAGTAATTTCATTGTGATAATGAATCGGAGATTATGAATATAAAGTTGAGAGAAAAACCCCATTAATCCTATTTAATAGACAGCTGTAGCATGCTGAATGAGCTTAAGCCCGAATGATAACTTCTGGAACGAGAAAATACTGGCAGTGATGACAAAACTGCAGTGTAGTTAAATATACAGCGTCAAGCAAACATCAATAAACATGAAGAAAGAAAACCTGAAGGACAGAATGTGAAGTTCACCATACAATAGACTGATCACATTATTAAAGCAGCACTACTGATAACATTTTTTGCGTTGACATTTAAAAACTTGATAGAGGAAGATACACACGGTTCAAAATTAACGCACGCCAAGACGCAAAATGCGTGTTAAATTTTCATTTAGAGTCAAGGTATTAAACAAAGACGAACATGTTAGTGTCTACCATTTGGTGGCATTCTCTTCTTAATCCGAATGCTTAATCCGAATGCGCCTGTGCACGACTCATGACATCCGTCGTGGTTTTCATCTAGTTAGAGTTACCCACCCAGTCCTGTGTTCGTAAGGATACCGGAAATTAATTATGCAATATCATCGTCCAATCATATTTTATAGCTATATATGTTCGTCATAAGTGGCCATTACGTAATAGACTTTTTTAAACGGAAAGTTAGTGATGAAGGGGACGATGTGAGAAAGCCACCATCAAAGAAATGTGCCGCAGATCAGCAGGGCGCGGCACCTTCGACATCGTGCCGCAGATCAGCAGGGCGCGGCACCTTCGACATCGTGCCGCAGATCAGCAGGGCGTGGCACCTTCGACATCGTGCCGCAGATCAGCAGCGCGTGGCACCTTCGACGTCGTGCCGCAGATCAGCAGCGCGTGGCACCTTCGACGTCGTGCCGCAGATCAGCAGGGCGTGGCACCTTCGACGTGCCGCAGATCAGCAGCGCGTGGCACCTTCGACATCGTGCCGCAGATCAGCAGCGCGCGGCACCTTCGACATCGTGCCAATTGAAAACTGAAGAAATGGATGCACGAGCTGAAAATTGACATTGGTCATCGACTGATGGACGATTTTGTATGCGAGATATGGTGCATTTCTTGATGTTTTTGCAGAGATGTTTTTCCAGACCTTGGTGTTAATTAGTCTCGGACGTGCATACTGTAGTTTTCCCAGTTTTGACGTTCTTCATAATCAGACATGAAAACTGATTTGTTGATGTGTTGTTGTTTTTTATTGCTTGTTGAGCATTTTTTTGCTTGTACCTTTAAAAATTAAATTTGAACCTTGATACAGATTAGGATGTGATAAATATAAAGCATTTAATGTGCGAAACAGTTAACATCTGTTTAAATTTACTATTTACAGGCACTGGATTTTTTAATTTAAACGCATATTATCACAGATTTTTATTGCCGCAATTGATCAAATATGAGTTGTAAATTCAAAGTATATTCAATTAGCGTACTTATTGCATTTGTTTCACAAAAATGCCTTCCATGTATCTACGGCACAGGGGAAATCAATACACCAATTAATGCAAATATCTTCGCTGTGAGGAGCTTCTCGCAGTGACGTTGAACAGCAATTCAGTCGCACGCACTGCTGAGGAGCTCGATGACATAATATACTTTGTATTTCTTGGATCGATCCAATAAATACAATAAAATATGGAAATATATAAATATTGAAAACTAGTGGGAAATGAGGAATAAGTAGCTGGGTTCCTAATATACAAGTCAAAATTACTTACTTTCAGGTAAAAATATGTTTGACCAAAAATATGTAAACAAAACCGTGATTGTATGCCTTTAAAGTTTAAAAGCACAATTATTTTTTTCAAAAACATCCATTTGGAGTGGTACCAAGTGAGGGAGATTGTGCGATGCCCAAGGAAAATGTTGCTTATAAATTCAGGCAGAAAACTGGATAAGCGTTATTGATCTATCATTCTTGTAGTTTGTTATTGATCTCTGAGACAGTTACATTGTGTAATACTAACAAGTCAATAAATGCATAAATATCAATATCAGAATGTATCCATTATGTCAATAACTTATCAGTGGATTATTATTACGACATAATGACAACAACATTGGATTCGAATACTGATCAACTGTTTGCATTTATAGTAATCCATGTTCAAAGTATGCTCAGAGTATTACATAGTACAACATATTCAGCAGAAAAAGATATATTATGAATACTTATTGTACATATATACACAAAATCATCAGACTGAAATTCATAAAACATAAAACTGCAGCAAAAAATAATCATCAAGAAATTAGGAATGTTTCTTCAAAATGATGCATCAATAAATCAGCTCTTTATTAAATTTGTTTGTTTACAAATGAGATTAACTTGATGTTGTTATGAGTGGAGACAAAGCAGTGTTTAATGAGATGTCACATTCATTAATTATGTATGGTTACAAACCTAAATTTAATACCTGAAAATAATAATAATAACTGACGTAGGTACATTTAAACTATATTTGCCACATCACTGACATTCTGTTTATCCCTTAATATTTAATATTTACTAATAATTGCTGCAAACAATAATTATCAAAGCAGTGATGGAAAATAATTTGAGTAATCTACATCTAGTTACTATCTAGTAGCAGACCCAACATATCAAAAGGAGGTGACGGTGGGGCACTCTTTAAATCACCTCTGAAAAGTATATAAACTGATATATAACAACAACACTATTTGTAATATTACAGAAGGTCTTCCCATTGGAAAGGATATCTGCAATTGCCAACATCATTAAAGCAACTCTCTCACAGATATTTTGCCATTTGTAAATTTGTCTAAATAGAAAATATATAATCAATATTACTTTGTTGAAATTTTACGTTCTTACTTTGCACATGAAATTTTACGTTCCTACCATGACACGTGCAGATACGTTATTTTTGTTTTTAGAGGGACAATTATTTTTTTAATACAAATTTAACTGCTGCAAGATAACTCTTATAGTATATATTTATAATATAATTATATAGTATATAACTATATACCAGTAGTATATAATTCTTATGGTAAGAAACATTCAAGTAGTTAATTTACAGTCCTTCAATGAATGTAAATTTTATGGAAAGCAATGACTTCTCCCTAGTGTCTCATTAGAGACACAATGTCTTTATATCTTCCTGAGAGAGTTGCTTTAAAGGTACAATGACAAAAAATTATATAAACAACTTAAGAATTAAAATGTGATATGGTGCTCCAAATTCCAACTAACCTTCCCAATCCATCTGATAAAGCCAGATTCTGGTAGAAGGTTCCTGACAATGGAAATAAACACTGCTGATGTTCTTGTATCAGCGAAAATCTCCGTTGTAACGTGGAATACATGGAATATGAAGCATATTATAAAAAGCCCCCCGGGCCATACTCGTCCTGAGGGTACGTCGCAAAGTCAACAGACTGGCAAAGTATTGAGTTTAGGACCTCCTGCTAATACGCCCCTATAGCCCAACTTGTCATTGTCACATACAATAGCTCTGTCATGTACCTTGTCATGTACAAACTGGTTTCTGCATCAGATTGCATAACTAGCAACATTACACAGCAAAAGGGGGTTTAAATGTGGGGATGAGTTATGTAGCATTCCTTTATGTGGTGCAAAACTATTAATACATAATTTTAAATATATTGATCGTTTTAGAAATATGATGAGAAATATCAAAACTATGTTACAGGATAAAAATCAGTCAGGGCTCTAGATTAACTTTTTGAGGCACTTGTCTCTGTGTCCTGTCAGACATGAAACTACTGTCCCGGGTAGGTGGACAATCCTTACCATCGAACCCTGCCGCAGGGTTACAAGAAATGAGTCATTTGTTAATTAATTCACAACAGGAATTCTTCACCCAATATACACACTAATGACTGTGATGTACAGTGACTGTTAACTGCTTAATAATAGCACAGTCACAGCTAATGCATGATATCTACATTGACTACTGATATATGATACAGTCACAGCTAATGCATGATATCTACATTGACTACTGATATGTGATACTGTCACAGCTAATGCATGATATCTACATTGACTACTGATATATGATACAGTCACAGCTAATACATGATATCTACATTGACTACTGATATGTGATACTGTCACAGCTAATGAGTGATATCTACATTGACTACTGATATATGATAGTGTCACAGCTAATGAGTGATACACTTATAACCACAAATAAACAATATTTTCAATTAACATGCACACAAATATTACAAAAAATACATATTCCTGTAGTTTGGCACGATCCTTTTATGGACTTTATTATTCCAGTGCCATACCGGTACTCGTTGGGACCACGATAATATGCCAGTTTTCAGAGAGTGCCGGATTACTCAGTTTATCAAGAGTTCTGTTGGACTTGGCTCAACGTCATATGCGCCTAGCAGTTCAATCTTTCGTGCTAACGACAGTTCAACACGCTTATGTTTTGCTGGTCGTTCTGCCATGATGCTGATACCAGCAATCTAGCACTATCTGGAAAAATACCTACAAATGTGTATTTAAATGTACTACGGCAAATTGAACTCAAAGAAGAGTCACTCAAGAGTGATCCCATTGATCAACATTATTTAAAGGCATCTTCAAATAAAAGACTTGCGACCGGGACGGCCAATTAAATGGCTGCCGATATTGTTTTCACGATTACCAGAATGTTAAGCCGGTTAACTGAAAGATGAGTGATTCAGTGAGTATACCATGTAGGCCTGTAGTAATCTATTGATTCAGTGAGTATACCATGTAGGCCTGTAGTAATCTATTGATTCAGTGAGTATACATGTAGGCTTGTAGTAATCTATTGATTCAGTGAATATACATGTAGGCCTGTAGTAATCTATTGATTCAGTGAGTATACATGTAGGCCTGTAGTAATCTATTGATTCAGTGAGTATACATGTAGGCTTATAGTAATCCATTTCATCAACCGTGTACAGTGACTATGACCGCCAACTAAATGGAAGACATTATTGTCATAATTTGACTCCTAAGCTGGTTTAAACAAAGTAAATTAGTAGTAGACTAATGCATCCGGTCCGCTTTTGTGATGCCAGTATACGGAGTAGAGAGATGCCTGTTAAATGCACTGTCGCTGGCCGGGACTTTGAAAGTATGCCGATATACACAGATTGCCAGAGTACAAAGATGGCGGTAGTGCATTGTATTATTACTGGTACTATCATTTTTATCTTGTGTGAGGCCATAGTTATTTTATTCTCTGGTTTACGGATCTGCCACTTTAGAAATACAAATAATTATTTGTATTATGTTCCACTGTAGTGTACTAGTCTTTAAAAAATAATAGTAATACATGGTGAAGGTACAAGTCATATTTACCATCATTGGATATAACCAAAGACATGCAATGGTTGACACAAAGTTGAAGCTAATTTGATTGCTTACTGGTAAATATGTATTTAACAGAAGACTAATTTTAAACAATTACCAGTAGTGCTATTCAAGCATTACTTTGAATGAAAATAATTGTGCATTTGAAACAATTCATGTGTACTGGTGTTTAAATAATTATACAGTATGATCAGCACTAATTGAATAATACTGCAATGGCCTGCTCTAAACTACCACACTAATTGACTAATACTGCAATGTCCTGCACTAAACTACCACACTAATCGACTAATACTGCATTGTCCTGCACTAAACTACCACACTAATTGACTAATACTGCAATGTCCTGCACTAAACTACCACACTAATTGACTAATACTGCAATGTCCTGCACTAAACTACCACACGTAGAAACTAGCAACACTATTGGGAGATATTAACAAACGAAATCCTCATCAACACTGGATTAAGCTCTCTTTCGATATGACCCTCTCTGGTTCAATTAGAGACAAGTGGGTAGACTACAATGTCAGTACTGTGGCATCAATAATGTGGCATTGACCTATAGACAGTACACCAATGTAGTCCCGAATGTTACGGAAGGGATAGTTCGTAGGTGTATGTACGTAGACACTGAAGTTAGCAATGGTTGACTGGACAAGGCGAGGACTTAGGTCTATATTCATGATATTGACAGCTGTAACAACACAGAGGGCCTTGTCCTTTCAATGGAAGGACCGTAATGGATCGGGCAGCTTGGTGGCTGGGCTGCTGAAGTGTTATGGTCAGCTGAAGTGACACAAGGAGCTGAGTCACGGTTAGCTTGCTCAGCAACATCACACAGCATTTAACACTCTCTATGCTGGAGGCAACCAGAGATGCCCTAAACAGCAGTGCCTGTACGAAATCCAGCAGGGAGTTAGTTGATGAGATAGTGGTTGGTTAGTTCAATTGTACAAGTTAGTTCAGTGATTTGAGTTTGAATCATAAATCAATGGTGTTGTATCTTCCCTGCAGTGGTCGACTACCTTCAGATTGGAATAACTGGATGGCTTGCATGCATATGTACTGCTTATACTAGTCTGGATTTCCACCAGTAATTATAGTGCTAGCTAACTTGGAATATCATGTCGCAGATAGAACATGAATACCCCACTCAGACATAGTATACTGATTCGGAGCCGACCAGTCCTTGCTTTACCCCTTTAATGCCGAGAGTCAAGCAGGGGAACAACAAGTGCCATCTTTATTTATTTATTTTTTCAATAAAGACAAAAGCATGCTTTTAAAAATGGATTTGGCACAAAATAAATTTATATATACTACTATTATTTATTATAATATTTGGTAGACCAATTTAGAAAAAGTCCATGGTCAAAAAACGTTGTTGGGTTTTCGAAAATTATATATCCATCCTATAAATTTCCTTAGTATCAGAATAGTGATGGAAGCCGATCAGAACATTTCTGCAGAAATCCTGCAAATAATTCTTTCATGTTTATTGCATATTGAGTGAAATGTACTCATTTCAGATTTCTTCTGTGTTAAGATGTTTGGATTTGCATTTTACTTCATTTTATCACAGTACTAGTATTTCAGCGATCTGGTTATAATGGGAGCAAAATTCATGACAACTTTGCTTTACCACAGTAAGACCCACAATATGATATTTAACAAATGTACAAACTACTAGATCATTGTAAATAATGACTAGTACAATTAATAATCACAATTTAGATGAAATTGGATGGCAGTGTTACTTCCTGTCTTATTAGGCCCCTATAATTAATTTTTTAAAACAACAACAAAAGACCATTAGATTTAACACATTTCACAAACAGACTAGATTACCAGTTGGCCCATAAGACTATTTCAATATTTTCTTTTTGCAAATATATTATATATGGATATAATATTATAGGCCCTATAGATAGCATAGGCCTACTTTCTGACTCATTCAACAGGTTAAACTTGCATCAGGTTATTCATTCCTAATATATCTATAGTGCCATCATGAGTATGATAATATAAACACTTATTTCAGTAAAGTAGGCATACGTGTTCGATCATGCGATACCACATCATTAAATGTTACTCATAAGTAATTACGTCTTCAGACATTGGCAACAGCTGTTAATACGTTCAAAATAAAAGGCATGCCTACTTATAGACTGTAATGACGTGCGAAATCAACGACAGTTGTACAGATATTACTAGAACACATCTGTGGGCATCACTTGTTATGTATACAAATACAACGCTAACTCAGCCGTATTAGTGCCACTACAATACTGTCACCAGCTGGTGACTAGTGACACTGACATCGATGTGAACAAATCATATGGACGTATGTGCAGCGCAGATCTATGGCTAGCACACTCACTTTATGCAGACGTAACATTTTGCAAGTGCTGTTCAAATACAACCGCTTACCACTTTCGGAATGAAGCTGTCTGTTCTGAATAGTTCAGGGTGTGTCCTCGCCTCGAATTATAAACAACATTGATAGACCACAAGCCGACACTCGGTTCCGTGAAATGACAACGCGGAGACAGTGGACAAAGCTGATTGGACGAATTCCGGTCATGTGCCAGGGTCGCAGAGGTCATGTGAATTCATAGGTAACAGGTGGTTGCTTATAATAGCGGGATTATTCGAAAGTTTATAATGTACATACGTCTAGGTTAAACATGCTTAAAAGAAATGAAATAGTGTATATCCTCCCAATTAATGTTCTCTCCCTAGAAGCATACACTACATCACCAAAGGCACTAACAGCTGTAAACAGGTGTAATTATCAGCTGATGTACAGCTGATGTACAGCTGATATAAAACAATATAACATCCTAATCAGCTGCTAATATAGAGATACACATTAGCACATCTTGTAACAATGTTAGGCATATTGTAACAAATATTAAACATATACAATACCTGTACATTGTTACTAATTGTAATATATAATAACACATTTAAATACTTATATTCGTATTCCGCGCAATCAGTGTTGTACAAAAGATGAGGTCCTCTTTGTAAACATGAGTAGTATACATTTGTGGCATAGGCATACTATATGTATCAAATATAGATATACTAGTAGTTAACGAAATTAGTTTCATAAAAAATATAATTCATTCACGTTATGGCAGTCACAATGATGGGAAGAAGTGCATACCACCTACACAGTCACCATTACGTTCATACTCACAGATCAGACCTTTGTTAACAGTGGTGAATATTACCAACTTAAATGTGGGCATTCTGCATCACTAATTTAAATAAGTCTGTTTGGAAATAAATTTTGAGTAGTATCCTGTAATACATACTCCTCAATGTCAAGTTTCGTGAAAACCTAGCGATGCTAAGATACTACGATCAATTTACCAATAAGGTTGAACAGTTTAGCGTCGAGCATGGCTCCTTGCCGCAAACCCGCCAACAGTTACCTAATACTGAGTAAGTGGTAAATATCGTCAACAAATATAAAAGTCTATAATAAACAATATTAAACATAGCGACAGAGTCATCATTTCACGTAGTCAGTCATTTCACATCCGTTCTTGTGAAAAAAATCACTACTATGTTTTCTTCAATTAATGACTTCAGTGAAAATAGAGGAAGAGCTACGATTTTCTTAAAATGAAAAATAAAAAGCATTTAAGATGTATGTATGGGTAAACGTATCTTCAAATAAAGTTTTATTCTTGTTGTCATGAGACACAACAATATATATTTAGAACCGAAGATCTTCGTCGACCGGTTGAAATGATTACATTAACAGACCTGCCAACCCCTACGCGAAGGTGAGAGTAGCATTCTCAACCAACTGAGCGTAGAAAATACTATTTTAGAGTAGCACATTATATTATTGCTGAAGTTCATTGTTTACATTGCCTAAATGAACAAGTTGTCAAAGAAGAAAAAAATACATTAGTTTGAAAATTGATTATTAAGTGAGACTGGTTTCCAGTTATATACGCTGTAGTGGCTTATATATTACTTGAAATATAGTAGCCGTGCTCAACCAGATTCTATAACGTCAAACTAATTAACATTTTAAAATATATATACGTTGATGACTTTTACTGAGCGTAGCAATTTTGGCATCAGCGAAACAACACTCACCCGAGCGTATCAAATTACGCTCAAAGCGTAGTAGTTGGCATGTCTACATTAATATAGGTTGGTCACTATTTTGACGCTGTATGAATATTATATGGATAAGAGACGATGTACAATACATAATTTTCATTGCCATAACGTATCCCAAATAAAGTTTATGTACTTCTCTACGATAATCTTTGGGATAAGATCGACTTATATGGAAGTCGCACCACCGTTTATATTATGGAGAAGAAGAAAAATCAGCATATAAATAATATCGGTAGTAAATGTTTTGTTTTCCAACGGAAAACGTTTTTAATCGGCTCACTTTGTAGAGTTGGCAACTACTGATAATTATTCTTGCAGATTTAAATGTTCCAAAATTAATAATATTATATGTATTTCAAGATTCTTCATTTATATCACGGCCTGTCAGTTTACGGGAAACCTACAACATCCGTATTGCTGAATATTGCAGTAAGACCCGCGAGCACCAGCTGGTACTGACAGACCAAGAATGTTTCCAAAATGTAACGACGCATCTAGCTTGATCGCCGAAAGAAGTACCATAAAATCATACACTGATTGCGTTAGGCCATATTTGATTTACGGCGACCATTTTGGCCCGGGAGGATGGAAAATATAAATAAACATAATTTGATATTTTGGCCGGTCGGTCGGGTCCAATATAAAACTAAAATTAATTGGAAATTATGAATGGTCAGTTGACAGAAAATAAATATAATTGTTATACCCCAGTACACATGATATATATATATATATATATATATATATATACATACACGACACTTTAATGGTGATCTGCTCACAAATTGTTGTTTATGAACGAAGACATCCGTCATTCAAGTTCCTGGTCACTGACAGTGAGTGTGAATTATTGTTTTATGTCACCAGGGGCGTAGCTTGGTTAAATTAATGTGTAGGCCGAATCATCAATGCTAGGGAGTCTGGGGGTTGTCAGATGTGTCACTGTTAAAACTTTTGGAAAAAGTGTAGGCCTACACTGCCTATAGGAAGCTACGCCCCTGGTCATAGCAGGAATCTTTCAGCCATAGGTGACGGGTCATTGACAGAACAAAGGTGCCAAGTTGTATTATGTATTTTTATTACTATTTCAAAATTTTCGGTTTCATACACACATCAGAATGTCCATATCAAGCAGAATATTAAAAAAAACATTCCACTGAAAATATATACAAAATATGAGATTCAAATTATGGACAAATGCTCACAAATCTAAGTGTTGAACATTCAGCTATTGTAAAGCCACAAAACAAAAGGGTCAACTAGACTGAAGTTTATGAAGCATTCAGAGGAGATGCAGTCTTTATACATGCTATAGTCTCGATGATTGGTCAAATTGAAAACATAATGCTCAGATGTACATCTCTACACACTGAACAATACGAATATGGGTTGCCCATTACATGTATTGATCATATTTACAATCCATATATGATAATTCCTACAAGGATTGTCGATTTTTGCAAGTTATTGTCTCTTTAAGTTCCTGTAAAAAGAAACTAAAGTATCTAGCACAGTGACAAAAACAAAGCAAAATTCAAACAAAAATTGGCGAAATCTGTAATCATTGGTAATGGGTCTAAACTAAATGCTAGTGAAAATCAAGGCCCATGATGATGGTTTTCACAAGATGACAGTAGTGAGTCAACTGTCACTTAGAGGGCTGGCACTAAACTGAGCACCAATATTCTGATCGATTTCAGAATGAAATGGTGATCAAAATGCATGAATAATGATGAAATGATGATTCACATAAAGAAATTACTCAATTTGCCATATTTTGACAACATTTGAATTAAGATGGTCGTATTTATTCCTGGTAAAATTAAAATTAAAATTTACACAACCACAATTTTAGTTTCATGGACTAAAACGTTTCAAGCGAATAAGTTGTTGCTTGTAGTGGCAATCAGAAATGTTTCAGCACAATTTCCTTCTCAGTTGACATCAATCAGAATGTTGTCCGTATGAAATTTGTGTTCAGATGTTTAAAGTCGGCTCAGTCCGCCATCAAAAGACCGATATTTCCCTATTGGAATTAAAGATGACAGTTGGTTAGTTTTCCCCCGTTGAGCCAAATCCACCAGAACCTCTATCAGTGTTGTCGAGTGTCTGCAACGTAAAGTATACCTTTATTTACAGATCGGGAGAGACATGCAGTGCAAGCCCGCATGTTACTAAGGGGGGGACCACAGGAATCAAATACCATAGTCAAAGACAAAATTATCTGCAGGCACAAACCTTCTGGCCTAATAGTAGATACACTCCAGCAGATCTTAACCATTTATTATTATAATCATTATAAAAAAAAAAGGCAGATGCTCAAGTAAAGACTTTATAGGTTGGTGATTTTCTTGCACTAAGAAACTTCGTCCAATGGTATTTCTAGGACGGACTCACCGAAAGCTCCTGTAGTTCGGGAATGTATATTCTTTCACAGACCAGCTGAGCTATCCGGTCTCCACTCTTCACTGAAATACAGAAATTTGGTAATGATGAGAATGAAGAGATTATCATGAGATTAACAACTGACTCGCACTACAAATATATGGCATTTAGTATCACAAGTTATGATTGGTTGATTGGTTGATTTGGGGTTTAAAGCCACTTTCAAGATTTTTTCACTCATATAATAATAATAATAATAATAGTGCATTTCTAATGCGCTGGACTCCATGTGGAAAAACACATGCTTGAAGCGCAGACAAAGACAGTCACTAGGGATAGGCTTGGCAGAAGAGATGAGTCTTCAGAATGGCTTGCATGCATATGTAGTGCTTGTACTAGTCTGGATTTCCACCACTTTTTATACTGCTAGCTCACTTGGAATATCACATGCTGCAGATAGACATGAATACCCCATTCAGACACAGTATACAGGCTCCGAGCCGACAAGTCCTTGCAGCGGAACAACAAGTACCATCTTTTAACGTCTTTTGGTATGACACGACCGGGGATAGAACCCGCGACCTTCCGCACTGCAGGCCGACGCTCTAACCATTACGCCACAGAGTCGGTCCTAAGGCTGCATGCATGCACAATGTGATGAAAAAGAAAGCTGTAGAAGAAACATGTTTTCCTTGCATTATGTAGTATGTATAAATATGCTGAATTATGACTAGACAGCAGTATAGATTATCGCCAGTTATCAACTGGTTATAGCAATCTCAATAATCTCACCTTCGAAATCTTTATCTCCAAAGTTGAACAGAACAACACCAACATTTCCTCTGTAGTCCTGGTCAATTACTCCAGCTGAAAAGTGAGTGAGTGAATTATTGGTTTAGGTCACAGCGGGAATCTATCACCCATAAGTGATGAACCAGCTGAAAAGGAAACCACCAACATTGCAGAATGGTTTATTTCTAAATATAAACCAATGTGTAAATAATAGTATGATAACAGATCTTACCGTAATATGTAGTTACTGATTTGAAATTATAAATGATATATAAACCACAATAATAAAATTACTCTCTTGGTTTTAGCGTATCTAGTAATTTTCATATGACATCGTAACCATGGCAAGTTGAGTGAATTATTGTTTTCCATCACATTGGGAATCTTTCACCCATATATAATGAAAACCATGGCAAGAAGTTGATCATTATTTACAAGGACTGAACATTGTATCAGCATCGAGCACTGAAGAACAACCAACCTCCGACATCTATGAAATGCTTAACTGCCAACCCTGATCGTGGAGCTGAAAATACGAAAGAAACGTTGCAATTACCTAAACAAACATAAAATGGTATGGTAGGCAAGTTAGGTAACTAACTACATATACAACAATTTTAAGTGCTCACACACCACACCAGATTTATGGATCTTCAGTTGTCACAAATTCTAGTAAACTAAGTATGCCTTAGGCATATCAGATTACTGAATCCATTTCAACTCACTATGAAAATTTATGTTACTGTTAGCCAAGAAGGAAGCAACATTATTGAATTGTATTTATTAATGTACTATTGTGTTGAAGAACCAGTTTAACATGTTCAATATTTCAATTACAAGAAAATCTTTCAAAATATCTTTGCGCTGCAGTGCCTGGTAATTTACCAAATTATTATATAAATATATACAATTTTATTATATTCTAAACAAAAACATGCATCGGCCAATTCAATTTATTCCCCCCCACTAGATTCAACAGGGAAAAAATGCTTAAATAATAATAATATGGACATTTATATAGGGCCAAAGGTGAACATGAAGAATGTCGTACCAATTCTGCCGTATGTCCCATCTGGAACAGCGATCTGTATGTCCGTCAGTACCACTGACTTGCCGCTCTTGGGTATCACGTAGTCGTAAGCACTAAAACAGAAGATCAAGGGTCACTCATGTTCAAGCAATCTTTAAATACTGACAATCACGAGTACCCATAGTTGACATATTTAATGGTTAATATTTTATTTTTCTAACCGAATATTGTATTCACCTAGGATATAAATTACTGGCATCCCCATGGTTCAGATATTAATATTTTCACGTTTTATTTTATTTTGATGAGAGTGGCTTTAATTATTATTATTAGATCTGCTACTAAAAGTAGGTTATCTAACTTTGAACTTACTTTCAAAATATACAGTGACCAGATATTTACAATTATCTCATCCTATTGTGCATTCAACAATAGTTGTTATAGTTACGTAATAGTACAATTTAATTATTATTATTTAATTATGGCTTTAATTATTATAGTACAATTAACCAGTAGAATTACTTGGAATGAAAGTGGAGTGCAGTCGGAATATTTTGGATTCATGACGATGAATACATGTAACATCAAATAAGTTTGTCACTAATGAGCGTCATTGCATTGACCATGCATGTCTACTCTGTGTGTGTGTGTGTGTGTGTGTGTGTGTGTGTGTGTGTGTTGTGTTTGTGTTAAAAGGTTTTTTAATGTAAAAAACGTATCCCAAGTGAATTCAGGTCCTTGCAACCGAAAATTGCATTGAATAAATTTTAGCACCAAAGAACTTGGTCCAAAACAACCAATACCGTAATATACATCTGTGTACATTTTTGTAATTCATATAGAACAGGTAATTTCATTCACACGACGTGTAGCACAACTGATTAGCAAGACTAGATGCCTAAATTTATAGTACATCAAATAGTAAATGTTACCACTATCTACTGTTTATTGTGATTTTACCTGTATAAATCGTAACCAGCTGCATATTTAGAACCTCTCGTCGGTGTCTTGGCATTATTGGACAGTTTTGAAAATTGCAGAACAACTTCGTCTGTTGGCATTTTGGAGAACAGTTGTGATCTTAGTCCAAGTACGTCTGCTGATGATGTGATGGTAGAAAGCACACACGTTGGCGGGATAAAATGCTTTCCAAATACGCGCCAAAAATGTAGTTTGAGCATTTTATTGGTTGATACAGAAATGAGATATTACTCAAAGGACATCGACTACATGAACCTGTAAAACAAGTAAAACTTAATATCAGAAGAATATTTATGAATTATTAAATATTAAAAATAAAATCCAATATTATCTGACCATTATGTTTATGGATTATTCTTGGTATCATCGCGGATTTATTTTAGTATTAAATATTGTCACCACGCATGATTATTAGTAGGAAGGTTAATACGTCGAGAACAGATAACTCTACATTTTTACGTGTCTGTTTTTATTTACATTCGAGGCCTGTACAGAAATAATCATGCCGTTGGTAATATTATCTGGGTTTCCTGCCAGCGGAAAGACAAAGCGAGCGCAGGAGCTCAAAGAACACATAGAAGCACATTTTCCAGATAAACAAGTACACATTGTAAGCGACCATAAATGTGGAGTCGTCAGAAATCACGTGTATGAAGGTATGTCTACGTGCCGTCATTTCTTTCTTTTCCCGTCTAAGTGGCGTGTCTGGTTTGTCATGGTGGACACTGTCTGTTTATTATCACTTAAAAACAATACTTCAGATGTGTAGATTGAAGGGAATTACCTTGTAATGTCCATAATGTTTGCAGATTCTCGACAAGAGAAAGACGTTCGTGGCACCCTCAAGTCAACAACTCAGAGGTAAGTTACTTCCCCTAGTACAGTTAGATTGTGTGAAGTTCCTTAAAATCGTATCAGGGCTCTACATTAACATTTTGAGGTCCCTGCCTATGAGTCCTGTCGGCCATGAAACTATTTGCCCTGTAGGTTAAGGGCTTGCTAATCTGGGCTTAGTCGAGCCCTGGGACTGACAAAAGACTTGATGATTATATGACAAGTTCATACAATTAACGCATCAAAGGAATTTGTAAAATATTTTAAGAAATTAATTTATTTTCATCTTGGCATGATTATATATACCATATAGTGACCGGCTTTCGTGCTATTAAGATTTGGAGCGATCTGCGCGTGATCTATTGATGATTGTATCTAAATTCTAATGTTAAACGTAAAGAACACTCACTTCCTTGCTCTTTCATTACAAAACACTGCTATTACCACGCTTATATTTAACAATATACCGCCCCAAGCGAAGTCATCACTTTGGCGGCCATGACGTTTACCCCCTTTCCGTGGTAAACAGAAAAATGTTTGGTTATGGAGATCAAGTTGGAAAAAAAATTGAAGATTTTTAGAAACTGTTTGGCAATATTCTGAAGCACAAATAAACCACAAAACAGTTTAAATAATGTCAATTTCCATTAAATAGAAATATTGACATAAATATGATATGCAATCTGTAAAATTATGAAATGAATACTAAAATATAGTTTAAAATATTAAAATTGTCATTTTAATGAGACATTTATGATGAATATGAAATTTCATTTGTAAAATTGAGAAAATCAATATAACAAATGGCCCAAACGGGATCCCATATATTTTGAAATCGACAAGCGACATTCCATTGAGGTCACATGCTTTGTGATGCTAAACATACCTGCGAGCAGATGATGTGACTGTCATATTTTTTAGAGGTTGTAATTATTTATTTCCGATTATTTTATTTTTTACATCACATTAAAAAGTGCATTATGCTGACAGCTACATTTTCTAATGTTTCACTTTGTTTGATTGCATACTTATGTTTGCTGATGACATTCATACCAGTTTTGCGTGATATAATGGGGGAAGTGTCAGGTGTCAGATATATCTGACAAGTGGCATGATTCTTCGAGTTTTGGAAGTGGAAGCAGCGTTTTAGTAAGTAGTACGAAAGGTGGGCTACCGTGAAAAGGGAACACTACATGGTACGATACAAGGTCTGCTTCGTTTTGATTTTAAAATATATTCCATTTTCAGATTACTGAACAAAAAGGATGTGGTCATTTTAGATTCCTTGAATTACATAAAAGGTATGCTTTCATATGGCTAATAAACTTGGAATGCTTTTCCAATTTTGACTAATTAAGCAAGATAAAATTAATATTATTATGATATACGTGTATTACCATAATTATTGAATTTATATCAAGCTACAACTGTTATGGCCAGCTGATATTCGAGACGTAATGTATGTATTTTGTGTTTCAGGTTTCCGGTATGAAATGTTCTGTGTAAGCAAGGCTTGTCACACACCTCAGTGTGTTGTAAGTACCTTCAACATGTTTAATCAGTAGAACTACCAATGTCCTGCATTTTCAATTATGTTAACTGATTAAATAATACCGGCCCTGGGGGCCCGGCATCAATGTTCGCGAAAGTTACCTTTCTGATGCGATATTGATAGGATGTGATGTCTGTAGAGTGGCAATGCAG